>CAIGRK010269268.1:0-15988 GCA_903798315.1 Fraxinus greggii | reverse complement strand
GGACTGCTTAAGAACATTATAACCCTACAGGAGCCATATACCCTTGAGAGCCATCCCCATCACTGTAAAGTTACATAAATTTGAACGATATACCTGCACATTTAATGGATATGGGCAGAGCAGGAAGTATTCATCCTAAAAACTACAACCCAGAAGTTTTGCATTGAACTGGTAATAAGAAACCTCTGGAACAACCAGCATTTAGTTGATGGAAACTAAGCTGACAAGTAAACGTCATGCAGTCTAATTACAATCAAGCAAATTTTGCATCAAGGATAGGCATCTTCCAACAACACCCGTGGGGTTTCAATTTCCTATTAAACTACGACTAAAGAGTCATATCTTTAATGATGAATTTATTCCCAAGTTGTTGATATGCATTACAATGCAATTTGGATAAAGAAAAATCTATTTCCTCCATCCAAAATAGTGGACATCCAGATGACCAAAACAGCTTCTCTGCCGTATACCAAAAGCCTACTAAATAAAACCTGAAAGCTTCATATCAAAAAATCTTGTATAGAATACACTGTTATGCACATGTTACATTGAAAAATCAGCACTGATGAAAGTCCCATCCCTAGGCAAAATCAAATCCTTGATTGGCGAAGTAGTATATATTAGAATAAGAAATTAATTTAAGACAAAAAATGAATTATCGTACCAAAACCAGTAGCAGAATTTGCCAACTTAATTACAAAAGCATCTCATGCAGAAGACTGGGGTCTACTTGCTAGGTGACTAATGTTTGTTTAAAGCTATAGCCTATAGGACGAGGATATCAGTAGCAACATTCAACCATGCCTTGAAAAGTTGAGCTCAGGTTATTTGCTCTAAAACTTTTGTATTCCTGCTTCTCATCTTAATATGAAATGCCTACTTAGTATAAAAAGATCCATCAACATCTGCCCAACTAAATTGAAACCAGAATTGTAATAGACTGCAGAGTAACTATAATAACCTCTGTGAAAATGACGTTGTTTCAGTACAGAATACACCGTAAATCCAGCTGATTAAAAAAGATTTAAAAAGTTCATATCTGAAGTTAGAAGTCTTATTTAACGTACATACAATGGTTTTAGTTCAGCTGATTTCTCAAACTTAGGTATTACGAAGAAATGATTGCCCATAATTCAATCAGAAGAAAATTCAAGCCTATGTCACTCAACAAAATCCATTCGAACCAAAAAGCCATCTCACTGAAGTTAGTAAATTTGTTCATCAAGATTGCAGCTTTAAGCTAAATGGTAGATTAATATTTTGATCCAAGACCTTGAACATCATTAGAAAAATTCAAAACCCAACTTTTTACCTCAGGCTTCAGGACGAAATGATCAATAAAAACTCACTCAATCCATAGGAAATATAATTTATAGAGGAGTAGCTCTGCCTAATCTCACAAGTAATAACCAGTGTCCTCAAGCTGTTACCCAGAGCAAAAGAAGCACCATACATCAACCAAACTCCATCTTTAAGTGTTGCAATGCCAATGTCAACACATCTCACACACAGAGTACCAGTTTTTAATTAAGGTGCTTTCAAAAGCCACGACCTAAATACTCACACTGATGACATCTAAAACTTGATGGTGACAATGGAAAAGTATGAGCCACGAGAAGAAAGGACAGCAGAGAAGAAGACTAAATGGAAATAGTAGTAGAGAAAAAGAAATAGATAGAGAGGATGGATGGGATGTAAACCCCCCAGCCACAGTGAACAAAATCTAGTCCCACATCCATGCCAAGAACTGAAACTTGACCTTATCCTCTTCACCTGCAAATATTCAATTGAAAAACCCTTGTTATGAAAACAGTGTATTTTTACAGCCTGAAGTAAATAATATGGAGAAAAAGGAATTAGCATTACCCTATATCATTGAGCCTAATAGTAATAGCCCCGTCCATATGGGTGATCATCTCCATGAGATGATGAATATGGACCTCCACAATACTGTAACATAATGTGACAAATAAATATCAAAGGTCCCAACAGTTAAACTCGGTCTAAGAATAAATAAATCCACGATACTCACATCAGAACCATAATAATGTTGAAAGCAGAGACTACCATCAGCTCCCAGATCATCTGATATCAACATAACCATTAGTTAAGAGTATAGGAAACTGATGAAGACCAAGACCAAGCAGGCACCAATTGTCTGCACACAAAATCCATACCTCTGTATTGGCTTCCATGAAGTGATACAGCAGAACTGGAATGATCCAATCGAGGGAGATGTCTAATAGGCTCTGCAAAATCAGGATCCTGGTCCTAAAAGCGAAAGGAAAATTGTAAATAAAGCCAAATTACAGCATTACTTGCGGTAAACTCCTTCCCAAAAGTAGTGTTTCTAAAGAAAATGTAACGTGAATTGCAACTTACTGTCATGTAATATGATCTCTTTATCCCATGAGAAGCATCGTCATACAGATAGGGGTCATCAAAGTACCTTCCCTCTTCAAAAGCATATGGATGCCTCCTAAATGAATCATATTTACCACGGCCTCTATCAGTTGCACTATGCCTCATTCTGTCTAGTTAAGGTCTCACAGGCACTGGGCGTTGATGATGAGCACCTCTGTATCCCCATCTTCCCCCTGTTTAGGGAACATACCACAACATTGATAACACAGACAGAAAGTTACAACGAAAGGTTAAAAAACCACTCATGTACTATCTTCGTGATCTTCTATTTGTTTCTTGAGAAAGTAACAAAGCAAAGAGATGATTTTCTTTTCTTCTTTTCATTATTTTTTTTCAGAGGGGAGATCTAGAGTATGAAGAATACACCACCTCGTCCAAAATTCTGACTTCCATGAAAAGGACGATATGGGCTGTCAAGATCCTGGTTATTGGGAAAGCCCATTCTGCTACCATGTCCAGATCCACGAGGGTTGAAAGCCCTACAATACTGAAAGTTGGCTTGGTTGAAAGGACGCCCACCTCGTCCAAAACTCCTTCCTATGAGTAAAGCAATGCACCACACTTAAAAGTCTATCACATGAAATCTATAAGAAACTAGTTATCCAAGAGCAGATGTATCAAAGTGCTGCTGCCACGATGGCCAATTCGAAAACCTCCACACATTCCACCTTTCACTGCCTGCATCTTGGGGTAAAGGATTTGACAGTCTAACCCGTACTTTAACCTAGAAAAGGGAGTGAAAGCAATTATGTGCCCAAAAAAGCTCATAGAAAAGACACGAGGAAAATATAGAAGTTAGTGTGTATTTCAGAGCTATAATAATAACAGAACTTAAACGCTCCTTGATCTATCTGTATATCTATCATATTACAGTCTGCCAAAATACTGATAATATTAATGCATCACGTATTGAAAACCAGCAGCCTTCACCTAGCAGTATGCTCAAATAATTGACAAGTACAATATTGGAATTCTAAGTATACCTTTGAGTCACCATCATTCAATCCATTGGTGTTTATGCCTTCAACACACAAAACTGCAGCTTCATGTGTGGCAAAATCAACAAATCCAAAATCCTTCCGCTTTGCTGTTGACATATTTCTTGCCAACATAACTTGTGCGATCTCCCCAAAACCTTTGAACTTTTCCCTCACACGATCTTCGTCCCAGTGAAGAGGGAGCCCATCAACAAATACTGACTTAACCTGGGCCATGACCTTCGGATCCGGCTCACGTAAAGGCTCAGCAAAAGCCACTTTGGCAGTTCTCTCGGGGTGGCCAAATATTACATCAGGTTTTTGGAGTCTTTTATATGCCAGCATAGCCTCAGCATGACAATAGAACTCAATGAATGCAAAACCACGGCTCAACCCTTCATCTCGGGGATCTGCTACCAAAGTAATGTTTTCAACACCTTCTATCCCATAGTCCTTCAACTTCTGTTTTATCTGCTTTATTAAATACAAATAATATGAGCTAAAGATAACATAGTAAATCTATTATTCTATACAAACATGCTAGTATTGATCTTACAGCTTCCTTTGTCCATGTGTTGCAAATATTCCCCAAGAACAATGAGTCATTGTCCTCACTTGGTGCAGTTCCACATCGCTTCCCATGTATCTAAGAAACCAGAGAATCAGAATTACAATAGACTATCTGCAATATCTATATTTACACACCCAAGCAAAACAGCATCAAGTACACATGCACGCGCATCCATGCAACATATAAAACATGAATTCAGAAAACAAGAAAAAAATTCATACATCAGGGTTTTTCATTTCTGACAGCACACGGCTTGCTTGATCCTTTGTCGCAAACTGGACAAATGCATACCCCTTTATTCTTGTTAGTTGTTTATTCTTGTTAGTTGATGGATCTTTGTGGATACGAACTTCAACAACCTCCCCTGCATGCTCGAATACCTTTCTAATTTCCTCTTCCAAAGCATCCCGATCCAACCCACCAACAAATACCTCCCTTTCTTTCCTTAACTTGTGTTCTCTTGCAGCAGCATTCAATTCCACACGTTCTTCATCCAATGCCTCAGCTTCTGCCTCATTTTCAGGTGCATCATCATCATCAGCAAAATCTCCTCCACCAAATTCCTCATGAACCTCTTGATCACTAAGAGCTTCAATTTTTTCACCACCTGCTTCATCTATGAAGGTATCATCCCGTTTCAACTCCTCATTGGTGCCTTCCTCTGTTTCAATGGTCATGATTTCAGGTTCTTCTTTATCTTCAGTGCTTTTTGTTTGCTCCTCATTTTCTTCCTTCAATTGTTCTTTCTTTTTTCCTTTACTGGGATCTCGAGCCTGCATAGAGTTCACATCAGTGGTCATGGATTCTACATCCTTTGACAAATTTTCAACATTTTCAATCAAGTACTTATCTGGGTCACCAATTTCATTATCGTCCTTTTTCAAGGACTTTTCAAGATTACCAATGTTTCGATCCTCCACGGATAGCTGAACATTTTCAACCAAAGGCTTTTCACTTGTTGCAGGTTCATCATCAATAGATCCATCATTACTTGAACCCTTTACTATTTCCCTCGAGGGTTCTTCGTCCTGTCCCATCTGAACTGCACTTACTGTTTCCTTCAAAGTCCTTCATCCTTTACCATCTCAACTTCACTTACTATTTCCTTTGAGGGTCCTTCATTCTTTCCATTCTCAACTTCACCTACTGTTTCCTTCAAGGGTCCTTCATTCTTCACCTTCTCAACTTCATTTAGTGTTTCCCTCGAGGGTTCTTCATTCTTTACCTTCTGAGCTTCACCTGATTTCGGTGTCCTTCCATAAGCAGCTCTAGTGGGAAATGGTGTTTTTTTAATCACTTTCCTTACAATCTCTCTCACAATTCTAGTGCTAGAATCGGGTTTTGTTTCTAACGTCGCATGAATAGCTTCATCACCTGATTTCGGTGTCTTTCCATAAGCAGCTCTAGTGGAAAATGGAGTTTTTTTAATCACTTTCCTTACAACCTTTCTCACAATTCTAGTGCTAGAATCGGGTTTTGTTTCTGGCATCGCATGAATAGCTTCATCAGATGCTATAACTTGAACAATTAATAAAACAATTAGAAAAATAATGTCACTGCTGTGATGTAGAACATATTGAAAAGCTCAAAAACCAAAACAAAAAATGGTGTTTGCACCCAAATATGCATGTCTAAATCATATTCTTACCAAAGAAATAATCTAGATGAAGGACCAAGATGAGGCTAGATTAAGGACCAAGAATGAAATACTATTATTGCTGATATTTTGATAAATAAAACCTTTCCAGTGTTTCAAAATGTGGTTTCAAAAGAAATGAAAAAGAATAACCAGATGCACATTGCATGCTCGCCAGATTAGCAAGAAGACGAAAAATGAGAATTAATAGATATATTTAAACATTTAATCCTATTGATCAATCAATTGATCAATCAACCACTAATTACTTAATAGTTAAACATTCATTTTCCCGAAACATTGACAACTCAGTGACGAGAAACAAGAAGAACTTTTGAAACAATTATTATTATTATTATTATTATTATTATTATTGTTTTTGTTGTTGTTACAATCACTAATACGCCACAAAAAGAACTGGTCCAGAAAGAATTGAAAACTAAAAACGGTATGAATCTCAATAACCTGATTGTTCAGACTCCGATTTGTTGTCAGGTTTACTTGAGTAGAATTAAATTTTTCAGCAGATGACTTGCTAAATGAAATTGATAATTGAAAAAAAATACAGTAAGAACAGAATGCATAAACATGAACAGAATTTGGAGTAAGGATGATCGAGGCGAGAACTAGACTCTCTGTCCTTAAGACGTTTTTACCCCGTCACACGGTGCTTTCTAATATTTACCACGTTTGTTCTAGCGAAATTCGAGCAAAAAACATGTTCACGTGTTACGAACAAGAACCCTTTATTATTATTATTATTATTATTATTATTGTTGTTGTTGTTGTTGTTGTTGTTTTTGTTGTTACAATCACTAAAACGCCACAAAAAGAACTGGTCCAGAAAGAATTGAAAACTAAAAACGGTATGAATCTCAATAACCTGATTGTTCAGACTCCGATTTGGGGGTAGCATCACTATGTTTGACTTGCTTTGATCTGGCGTCGGTGGCACGCTTCGTCATCAAGGTCTTAGGCGTTACCGTATCCGTAGCAGGAGATTCACCCGGTGGGTCAACGAAGGACGCAAGAGTTTGAGCCTTGGCATTGGAGGCGGATCTCTTGCTCGCCGGTGGTATCATTTTTGCCGGCGTGGTTGATTTTTGTGAGTCGGAATTCCGAGTTCGCATAATTGATATGTTAAGCTCAGTTGATGAGAGTAGAGAATATGATGATAGAGCCCTTGAACTTGATCCTCAACAAACCGAGAGCTTAGTAAAATCATTACGGTTGACAAAAAATTAAGGTTGATATAAATCTTGATAGAATATGAGATGTTATTCAATCAATTAAATGATTTAAAATAAGTCAATTTTTCATCCAATCACTTGCTGCCATCTATAATTATTACGTCTTTAGATTTAGGAATTTGCCCTAGTCCCCATCCAAGCAGCACTTAATCTTGGTCCGGCAAACTTGAAGAATGCGGGTTATAAGGTGAGAATAGTATTCATAAAAGAACAAAAACAACATTAGAGGAGGGATGTTCGTGTTCTGTACTCGAAGGTTCTGATTCGAGGAATTCCTTTACTGAATGAGGTGAATTGCGTGCCCAAGTTAATAGGTTGGAGGCCGAGCAGCGGAACGCTAATGCCTTGCTTAATCAGATTATTTGAAATCAGGAGGAAGTAGCTAAATGGACACGAGAGTATGATGCTAGTTTTAACCATCGTCATTGATGTAATCTTTATTTTGATGTATGAATTTTTATTTATTTTTTACTATGAATTTTTAACTAAATTTGTGATGATTTATATAGAGATGATTATCATACTAATATACTGACAATTAATAAATAAACAGACAAGAACTTATCCGAAATGGCCATCTCATCATCTTCAGTACGTAGGGTATGCTAGAATCATAAAACCCCAATTGAGCTCTCATACCATATCTTGAAGAGGACGTATCATTATATCATTTATTTATTTAGATATGTATATAATTTAAATATTTTTGCTCAATACTTTATTTTTAATTGATGGTTAAATAATTTATATTGTCAAAAGTGCAATAAACAACGAAAATAAGAAAAATACTTTCATTTCATTCTATTTTCATTTAAACAGTACCATGTGGACCCCATGAAATTTTCAAAATGATGGAAGTCCAACTATTAGACACTATCGTTAAAAGTCTATTACATATTCTATCGTCAATACTATCGATTACATTTATTTAAAAATGAAAATATAGATGATACTCATTGTACGCATAATTTGTATCTATACTCTTCAATAATAGTGTACGAGAATCGTATGCTTCTTATCTTTCACATAGGAATACTTAATTTCATCAAAATTTCCCATATATAGTAGTACAAAATATATAGATACACACACACACACACACACAAACACATTTATACCATAAATATTCATATCATATACATATGTATATATAGTTCAAGAAATTACACTTTAATCCCTCAACTATTAGCCGATATGCAATTTGATCTCCTAACTTTCATCATCATGCACTAAGAGCCTAATTTTCATAATTAACGGCTATAAAAGATTTTGAGGTATTATATTGTGAGTATGTGATCATTTTTGTGTCATTATCATGATCGTGAGTGTGTGGTCCTTATCGTATCATTTCATGGGCATGTTAATAGCCCCTTTTTCATTCGTAAAAAAATATTTACTGTAGAAGAAAGGCGTATTCAAGTTAACTTTAAATATATAACATGAACATAATTTCATTTAAAATAAATGTCAGTAAAAGATCATGGAAATATAGATATTCATGAAAAAATATCAACATTAAAATTTTCAATGGAAAAACATTTGTATGAAATTCGTTCATAAATTTTTAACTCCATTCACCGAATATTTGTGTAATTGGATCACTATAAATCTGAAATAATTTATTTCATAATTTAGTTTTTAATCAAAACTGAATAAGTGGAACAAAGGAAAAGGAAATACTGGTATACACCTGGTATGCACTTGGTGCACGGACTTGAGTATGTACTTGGTGCATACCGTGTGCGAACTTGGTATGCACTACCAACCAATATTTTATTTTATTCTTTGATTCTTTACCTTTAATTTCACGTAACCTCTATTTCAAACTTTTGTTTGTACTTCTAATGTGAAAGTGAAATGTGCGTGTGTGTGTGTGTGTGAAAGAGACCTCTCGGCTTAAATAGAGTTTTTTGTATAGTGTTTTCGGCCTTTTCAACCTTGGAAGGTGAACTCATATTACCCTATTATTTAACCGCTACAACCTTATTCATTTATTATTACGCGTGCGTGCACACGCATATAATCATTTACTTCCATATGTATATACAAAATATTTAAAGATTATTAGATAATAAAAGTAATAATAACTTAAAACAACTTTTTTCTGAATATTTAAATTTGTAGTTATAGTTTCTCGATATGTTAAAAAATCACTCCTCGTTATAAAAATTTCGTCCTCGAAATTTAGTCGAATAAGTTGGAATATTTTTTCCTCATTTTTTCTTTTCTTTCCCAAGTGGCTTCCTCAATAGCCTAGCTTCTCCATAATACCTTTAATATATGAATTTCTTTATTCTGCCATTGTTTGGTATTACGGGGCTAAAATTTTAATCGGCTGTTTTTCTATAGTGAAATTTGGTTGCAGATCAGTTGGCGCTTCATCTATAACATCGGTGGGATTTGGTATGTATTTCCTTAAGTTTGATATGTAAAAGATGGTATGCACTCTTTCCAAGTTGGATGGTAATTTTAATTTATAAGAGACTTCCCCCACTATCTTCACGATCTCGTATGGGCCCATGTATCCGGGCGTCAGTTTTCCTTTCCTCCCAAATCTCATCATTCATTTGATTGGTGAGATTTTGATGAATACTTTGTCGTTGACTTTGAATTCTAGTGGCCATCTTCATAAATTTGCGTAACTCTTTGGCGACTTTGGGTTGTTATTAAGCGTTGTTTTATAAGTTGTACCACCTTTTTGACTTCCTACATCCTTTCGGGTACCAAAATAATTTTTTCCCCAATCTCATCCCAATGTAATGGCGACTTTCTTCCATATAATGCTTTGAATGGTGGCTTCCAATAGATGTATGATAGTTGTTGTTGTACAAGAATTCTATTAGGGGCAAGCATCTATCCCAGCCTCCTTTTCTAATAAATGCGTGTGTTGCATATCTTTTGGGTTATGAATGGTACGCTCAGATTGTCCGTCTGTCTGTGGGTGAAAACCAATGCTGAAATGAAGTTGGGTTCCTATCAATTTGTGTAAATTTTTCCAGAAGTTGGATAAAAATCTCGGGTCTCAATCAAAGACGATAGACACAGGGATACCATGGAGTCTGACTGTTTCTTGGATATATAGAGTAGCAAATTGTTCCATTCGGTAAGTCATTTGTACTGGAAAGAAATAAGCGATTTTCGTCAATCGATCAACAATCACCCAAATCGCATCGTGATTCTTCGTGGTTCGAGGAAGAGCAATTACAAAATCCATAGATATTTTCTCCCATTTCCATTCGGTATTGGTTAGGGTTGTAGCAATTCAGCTCGCCTTTGGTATTCAGCTTTTACCTGTTGCATATAAAATATTTTTTAACATATCTCGCAGTCCTTCTTCATTCTGGAGGGTCTTTATTTCTTAGTACATCTTTGTGGTGCCTAGGTGTACTTAATAATGTACTGAGAGCGTTTGGACCACATTGGCTTTTCCTAGATTGTAATTGATGACACAATCGTAGTCCTAGACTAGCTCCAGCCATCGTCTTTGTTGCATATTAAGTTTCTTCTGTGTGAAGAAATATTTTTAAACTCTTATAGTGCCTCCAGATTTTAAGGGCAAAAGCCATCACCGCCTGTTCAAGGTCATGCGTTTGGTAGTTCTTTTCGTATGACTTCAGTTGTCTTGAGGCATAAGCGATAACCTTTCCATATTGCATAAGTACACAGTCGAGTCCATTTTTTGATGTCACTGTAAATCACGAATCCTTTGGTATTGGAGGGAATCGTAAGGATCGGTGTCGAAATTAATCCTTTCTTCAGCTCTTGAAAGATTCTTTCACACTCATCAGTCCATTTGAATGAGGCATTTTTCTTCATAAGTTGGGTAAGTGGCATTGCGATTCAACAAGACGCCGATAGTATCCCACCATTCCAAGGAAACTCCGTATTTTAGTTATGTTGGTTGGTCGTAGGCAGCTCGTCACCGCTTTTACTTTATTTCGATCTGCAGATGCTCATTCTTTTGTTACGATGCGTCCTAAAAAATTAACTTTTTCTAGCCAAAATTCACATTTAAAAAATTTGGCATACAATTTTTCTTCCTTTCATTTTTGGAGGACCATTGTCAAATGTTGTTCATGCTCTTCTTTGGTTTTGGAGTAGACCAAGACGTCATCTATAAGTATGATGACGAATTTGTTCAGATACGATTGAAATACTCGACTCATCAAATCCATGAATGCCGTTGGGGCATTGCTTAGACCAAATTGCATTACTAAAAATTCGTAATGACCATATCTGGTGTTATAAGCCGTTATGGGTATATCTTCCTTCCTGATCTTCAATTGATATCTCGATCTCAGGTCGATTTTCGAAAATACTACCCCACTCCCTGAAGCTCATCGAAGAGGTTATCGATCCTTGGTAAGGGTTATTTGTTCTCGATGGTCATTTTCTTGAGTTCCCGATAGTCTATGCATAATCTCATGGATCCATCCTTTTTCTTGACAAATAAGACTAGAGCTCCCCAAAGGGAGAAACTAGGCCGAATAAAGCCTTTATCAAGCATTTCTTGTAATTGTAATTTTAACTCCTTTAATTCAGTTGGAGCTATGCGATATAAAGCTTTGGCAATTGGCCTCGTTCCTGGGGCCAACTCAATTGTTAATTCTATTTCCCTGTCAAGAGGAAGTCCAGGAGTTCATCGGGAAAAACCTCATAAAATTTTTTACAACTGGAAGATCTTGTACTGAGGATATTATTTCAATGCCTAACTAATGTAAGCTAATGAAATAGGCATTACATCCCTTGTTGAAAATTTATATAGACTTGGCTGCCGTAATGATGTAGTTGCAGGATTTTCCATCAAATGAGATCGGCTCATTGCTTGAAATCTTGACGCTCTTCTTTTTACAGTCAATAAGAACTTGGTGATTGGACAACTAGTCCATCTAAAGAATGACATCATAATATTTCAGATCCAAAAAGATCAAATTGACAGGAAAGTTTTGACTACCCAAATAGATTGAAACATTTGAGACCACTTAGTTTGTCTTTTGTGGATCTCCTGATGGTATGGTGACTTTAATATTATCATGAATATGATTGGGCAAAAGAGTGAGTTGCTCCACAATCAAAGAGAGTGTTAGCAAGCTTACAGTGGCCCTTCTCCAGATATAAGGACATGGTTGTCCATTCCTTGAGTCGTACCCATCGAGAAAACTCTTGTAGTGGTTGACTGGTTCGTTTTATTGACTCTGACTGGGCATTCTCTTGCCACGTTTCCTTTTCGTCCGCAATAGAAAGAGAGTCCAGTGCTTTTGTAACATTCCTAATATGTTTCTTTCCACAGTTCGAACACATTGGGTGTGAGTCAGTCATGCAGTGGTTCAAATTTTCCCTTTTTGTGATATGAACTATAATTTTTACCATTTTCCTAAGAGGTCAATCCGAAATGGAAAATTTTCTTCTTTTGAAATTGACCTGTCCCGTTTCGACCGTTATTATTATGGAAATTTCATTTTCGAAACTCACAAGCTCGCATGATCTGTTATTCAAATAGTTCTACAGTTAGGCTCGATAATGGTAAAAGAAATTCCTTCTGTTCCTACCATTTGTACATCTCGACTTAACTCCGGTCCGGTCATAATCCTTCTAGGAATCGATCAATTTTTAGTGCTTTTGTTGCCACCATGTGTTGAACGAAGCAAGATTATTCTTCTTGATGTATTCTTCTACAGTCATCAATCCTTAAAAACTCCCATCTTCTAGTTTTTAGCTGTAGCCTAGGTGTATTTATTTAAATATAATTCACAAAATCTTTCCCAAGTCATCATAGTTACCTCTTCCAGGTATTGGTGGGTATTCCACCAGTGTCCTGCACTTCCACATAGTATAAAAATGCGCAATTAATCTTCTTCGGGTACATGACTATAATTGAACATCATTTCAATGGTCTTGATCCAATTTTCAGCTCGACCAAATTGTTTGAACCTTCAAAAAATCGGTGGATTAAGACGTTGAAATCACTCTCCTGCAATCTGGGTGCGATCCCATTACCATTTTGGTTAGCCAGCCTTGCCATTGTTCCACCTGGGTCTCCACAAGTTGGGTCAGTCGGTTGATAATCGCATTAATGTCATTATCTCGACTTCGTGACATTTTCCCCTGTAATGGTAAACTATCAATCTCGTGCCCGAATATTTTTTTTTAAGAATATTCATCACGGTTCTTGAACGAAAGCTCTTTTTGAATCATGAATTATGGGCTCGAAAGCAAATTCATTTGCTTACTCATGTATAAGTTATACATAAAAACATGGTGAAATATGGACACTTTTTCCCATAAACTATTCTACATATTCTTTCTACACGTAACCTTCCTAACAATATTACTCCCATTTCTAGGTAAGCCAAGTACAACAATGCATTCAGATATCACATGAATGCTGTATATTTTTTTCAGTAGTATGAATAATGCTGGCAGCTTTTACATGCGAGAATTTTTTAAACAGAGATTCCTTCCCTCTCTTCCTTCGTAAATAAATAGAGAGAATCCCTAGTTCTTTCTTACACTTTTTACTTATCTACATTCTTATTTCTTTAGCGTCCGCGGAAACTCTTTCTTTTTATTAGATTCATCATCTGCAATATTTCCTTTTACAATGCCTCCTCGTAGAGCCAGGAAGAATCAGCTTGAAGCTTCTATTCATGTGTCTCCAGAAGACAACCTTTATTCACAAGATTTTCCAACTAAAAATCATTTTTGGAGATTTGAAAATTTTGCAAAATTTAGATGTGGATCCTGGTAAAGTTATAAATTCTTTAGAAGTAGCTCGAGTAAATTTTCCTTATACTGCATATTTTGAAGATTTAGATGAGAGATTTTCCTTATAAAGTCATTGATGTAATATTTATTTTGATGTATAAATTGTTATTTACAATGAATATTTAACCAAGTTTGTGATGTTTTATATAGATATGAATCTCATACTAATATACTTACAAAATGATATGTTATTTTCATTTAACAGAAAAATAATTGCATTCATTCTATTTTCATTTAAAAGTACGACGTGGACCCCATGAAATTTTCAAAATGATTGAAGTCCTACAATTAGACATTATCATTAAAAGTCTATTACATATATTATCGTCAATATCATCGATTACATTTATTTAAAAATGAAAATACTAGTGATACTCGTTGTACTTGTAATCTATATGCAAACTCTTCGATAATAGTGTACGTGAGTCGTATGCTTCAACTTGTATTATACTCATCTACCATGTAAAATTTCTTGGCAAAATTATTTCATAGAACCATACGTTACAAATGGTAACCCAACGTACATCAAACTGATTTGGATGAATGGTCCAACCCTCAATCTTGTCGTTAAATACTCGCATTCCATTTCTTAAAAATTATTAGGAATAAAATGTGGCTAATAATTCAGTAAGTGAGGTATGTCCATGTGATATATTTGGCCATAAATTTATTTTAGCAAGTCGTTTCCACCAGTAAGACATAATCCATCATTCTTCATTCTCGAGCATCACCATAAATATTCATCATTCATGAACTTCTTTCATTGATCCGATCATTCAATAACTTGTAGCATGAACATCACGATCGATTCCGTTGACTTCAATTACTTATAACATGATCAATTCCGATCACTTCAATAACTTATAACATGATCATGAGTGTGTGATCATTTTAAAAAAAGTCCCTTTATAAAGCAGTCACCAAGGTAATGATATAAAATGTTTGACTCATTCATGACTACTCATGACATTCAAAGAAGCTAATATGGTAGTTATGTGTAATTTAGGATGTGTGATGATGAGTCGTTTAAATATTTACTACTTTATGTTGATGATATGTAGATAGCTACCAAGGATAAAGAAAAGTTAATGAAAGTGTATGTTCAGCTTAATGAAGAGTTTGATATGAATGATTTGGGAGTAGCAAAGAAGATTTTTGGAATGAAGATCTTGAAAGATATCAAGGCTAGCAGAATATACTTGAGTTAGAATGGGTACATTGAGACAGTACTTAACAGGTATGATGATTGCAAAGGTTGTCAATACTCCTTTGGTTGTCCACTTTAAATTGTCATCTGATTTGTGTCCACGGTCAAATGAAGACATTGATTATATATAACGAGTTTCAGTGCAGTTAAAAGAAAATACTAAATAACCAAATTTCAATATATTTACATACCATACCATTTCAAAAGTTATACATATATAATACAGGACCCCTAAAAATATAATATAATAGAATGTAAGGCCAAAACAATAACATACAACATAACCTTATAGGTCGTCATCCATGTACATCGAATTTTGGAATCCTGTAAGAGCTTCACAGCTAGCCATGTCCAATATGAAGTATAAAAATTATGAGTATATGAGCACGAAACTTCATAGCTAGCCATGTCCAATAAGAAGTTCCATGCTCATGTTGGATGCATAAGTAACAATCATGCATGCTATGAGTATAAGTAATATAAGTATATGCCACCATGTCATTTCTTTAAAACATCATGCGAAAATGCATCATATTCAAATATTAATCAAAGTCCATTCGAAATAATTTCATTTGAAATCTTTTCCTTTCATTGGGCCCTTGACCCACCTATTATCCATCGGATAGAGCTTTGCGCAATATAAATACCAATAATCAATAATTTAATGGTTAATATAATATCGACATAGTCGATTGGACCATCCTCTTGTGACGACTAGAAGTACATCCCCCAACATCCCCTATGATCACCCGAGAAGAATCCCACCCTTGTTGTCAATAATCATAATATCACAAAGATACGGTCGAGTGGTCCACCATCTCAAGATCACCAAAGGCACATCTCCTATCTACCATTGCTATCACCCGGGAAGTCTCACCCACAATGCCAAAACATATAACATAAGCATATCTCACGTGTCTCGGTGCTCTAGTAGTGGTTGATAAGACATTTTATGATGTAAATTCATTTTCCAATCATGTCATGCAGGTAGATTTTTAACGATTGACATGCCGTACAGGCACGTGCAAATACTTGTGGATGGCATGCTCAATCAAAATATATTTTGGAGTCGGAGCCACATGCTCAATCATCGTAATCATCATATGATATTCCATGATCTCCTTATCAAGGTCAAATAAATGTTAAAACAATACTCTA
>CAIGRK010269265.1:0-10223 GCA_903798315.1 Fraxinus greggii | reverse complement strand
ACTGCGTCCACTAGTTGTTATTTGGAAGCACTATGGAGACAACGAAAAAGGAAAACATCTTATGAACTTACGTTATTATCACGGCTGTTTTGCAGGGACACCAAAGGGAAGATCAGTAAGGCCTCCACAAATAACAACTAGTGGACGCAGTATGAGAATGAATTCCGAAAGTCAGCTGATGTTAATGAGCCCAAAGCCATGGAGGACATCCGGTCATGTCTCTGATTCCGAGCTCTCCTAGGAATTCATTACAAAAATTTGATACAGAACCACGAACCAACTTCCACACAATTCTTTTAGTTTCATCATATAACTGCAAGCATTTTCTTAGGTTAGGTTAGGATAATTTAGGTAACAGGACAACGATTTACAACAGAAAGGCAAGACCTCAAAATTGTATCTAAAACAATCCAAAGTTTGATGCTTTTTACATGATCTCTATTTCTTGTTGCTTTTTGATAATTTAGTACAATTTTAAGCCTTTTCAATTATATATTCTATCGATGTGTCCCTCAGTTTCCACGTTTGAAATGCTTTTGTTCTTCATAGTTCAAACTTACGTGTAAACTAAAAAGAAAAGTGAATTATGTTTTGAAACCAAATTTCAACGCTTATTTTCTTGTTGAGGAAGGCTTGTTGTTCTTCCAATCCTTCTTGTTTCCTTTTTTCTTTTTGAAAACAAGCATAGCACGTAATGTAGGCATAAAATATGGGATTGTCTTACATGTATTTTCTATCAAGTTGTTATCCTTTCTTCTTTTGATGTCATATTCTTGCCATATATATTGCATCTAAATCATTCACTCGATTGTCAAGTAGACGACAATATTAGTTTATTAAATAAAGTATTCAACTTTAGTCGCGACACACTCTCCCTCTCAATCAGTAGCGGATCTAGGATCTCAAGTGAGCACGAACGGCCATTGACCCACTGACGAAATAAAGTATTCAACTTTAGTTGCGACACATACTCTCCCTTTCACGCAGTGGCGAATCCAGTATCTCAAGTGAGCATGGGCGACCATTGACAGTTAACCGTCAATGGCCGAAATAAAAATCAAATATATCTGTTACTTTGATAAAACTTAACATGTGTTTTTGTTATATTTAATAACTATGCTTTCAAATGATGAAAAATATTGAAATAAAATAATTGCATGATGAATTGCTCTTGTAGTGAATCGAACTCAAGACCTCCCGCTTCTTTCGCTTTACAATTATTTTAATAACTATGCTTTAAAATGGTGAAAAATATTGAACTAAAATAATTGCACGATGGGTTGCTCTTGTAGAGAATCAAACTTAAGACCTCCCACTTACTAATTAGATATTCTTACCAACTAAGTTACAAGAGTTGCTTGAAAATAAATGAAATTACAAATATATATCCAAACAAATATATATATCTAAATAGAGCAAGACTTCTTCGGAACTTCTAGTCCCATTTTCATGCTCTAAATAGAGCAAGATAACTTCTACAACTCTGGTCTAGGGTTTAAGGATTGGTACCTCCCCTACTCCATCCTCCACAACTCACATAAAGAAGGGTATCTTCTCCCTAGATGATAGCACTAATTCAATATATGCGGATGGCGAACAACAAAGTGAGGCCACATTTGATCTCCTTTCCTTCTGACTCAAAGCTTAAGGTATTATTCGGGTTGTCTAAGTCCAGGCTCGATCAATCCACATCATAGATCTTATGGTCATGGACAAAAGTTCGTTTATAAATTAAATTATGCCTTATGAGTAAACTGTTTATCTTTCGTGAAAAACAAATGGATCAGACTCTGCTATTTGTGTTAACAATCTATGTTCTGAACAATTTCCTCTAATCTATAAATTGTATGCATGAATTCTAGGAATGAAAAACAATTTTGAATCCACTTTGCCTGCAATCAAACTTAATGATGATAACTAACAAGAGGCTTGTGCAAACTAAACCCAACACCGTAGAGCACAAGAAGAAAAGGAAAGTCTGAAGAGAGTTTCAGAGTCGAAAAGATGATTTATCGACCAATCAACAGAAATACTCCACATTTGTCATATATTTCATATATCACTAGCCAATACGGTAATTCACAATAAAGTCGTAGACACACTACCGTGAAATGTGAGCTAAAAATTCCAATATCGTATTTTTCTAGAAGAAAGATGAAAGTGTTTTTTCATTATGATCTTACAGAATGATTTGATGATTCTTTTTCACTCAATTTCATTAAACTACCTCCCCTAACAGTGTGAGGTAGCTTGAAATGATATTAAACCAGATAAATCTCCTGGTTTCAAAAATCATCGACGCTCATCATATTCTCATCAACGGCCTAACATTTAAAAAAAAAAAAGAAAGAAAAAAATTGGTATGGTTTTCTTGAGAACTTATAATATATTAAGGTTAATAAAATATTAGAAAATAATAAAAAGAAGGAAAATGTTTCTAATATTAATAATTATTGAAGACAGGCCAGAAACAAATTAAACGGCCAATCATTTTAATCTCTAATTATTGGACTAATATACTGAAGAAATATAATCATTCACTCGCACTTTCTGCTTTCCACACAAATATCATCAAATCCAATTCTTTCTTTTTCTTATTGATCAAGTATGACTTGATTGAGTCTGAAACAGTAATCGATTGATAAGAGAGTTTTTCCTACTCCAAAACCAGAATCGTGAAAGAACGAAGTAGAAGCTCTCTATAGATTTTCCATTTTTTTTTGTCCATAGCTACAGTTGATCAAAGGTAAATAGATTTCGGCTTTCTTTTTCTATTTTAATTGTGAGTAGAACAAGTTAGAACGCGTCAGGCTTAGACTAAATACGGATCTGTGTCTAAATTTATTGAATAAATAGTCATTTATACAATTTCAAAAACCTGATTTTCTTTTGAACTTGATAGACGGTTAGCACCTTTTAGCTGTTTATTTGGGCCCAGAAAGAATAGCAGAAAACTCACATGCTTTTAAGCGGATCAAACATACCATGAGAAATCATAGAAATGCACTTACATATTCAGAAATTCTGCATTTTTTTGCTTGTAATAACAGCGAAAGAAATGGCAGAATCTGTGTTGAATACCTACAATGGAGGAGGAGGAGGAGAAGAGAATATTAGGAGCAAAGGGAATTTTTACACCAATACAAACACACGGACGCGCTTGTTCGTGCAGGGTTAAATCTTCTTTTGGGTCTTTCATCGCTCTCTTTATCCTCAGAAGAATGTACAAGTCTTGAGGAAAAAAGTGATGAAAATCATAAAGAGAAGCATAATGTATCGAATTTACGAACAAGAAGACCAGAAATAAACGAATTTAGAGGCAATGAACGTCAAATCTCAAGGGTTCTTACCAAGATACGGGATTGCAGGTAATTTCAAACTTTTTCTTAAATTATAGATTTTTCCCCAGTAGTACAAATCTACTTTGTAATTTCCATTTCAGGCACAGAAAGAGAATGTGTGTTTGAGAAGTCAGAAGATATATTGATCTTTGTATGATGTATCAGTTGCGCCTCAAATACACAAGCGTTCTTGACACATTTGGTACACTGAATACATTATTGGTACATTAAACGGAATTAAAGTAAGACGTGTAAGTGAATTTATTGATTAACTCAACTCTAGCATACCAAACGTGTGTTTGGTTATGTACAATATTACGTGCAACATAAATGGAAAAACACAAATTTTGTTAATGCAGTTCGTTCATTTTGTGGAATTGCCGTTTGTTACAAGATAGGCTACAGAAAATGCTCCGTTCAATTCATTATATACTAAAAAGAGAAGGAAATATAGATTCAAGCATGTTCCGGTTGTGGAAGGCCACCTTTAACCCTTCCATCCATCAACCACGATGTACAAAAATGCATGGATGGAAAACAGAAAGGGACGAGCGTAACTTGATTAAACACCATGATTCATCTAAAACCCGGGAATTTTGTTCATTAAAACGATATAAAAACATTCAAGATCAGCTGTCTATGCTTTCTACGAATTAACAGCAACCTGCAAAAGCATTTATTGTACCATTCCTCGATAGTTCTTATTGACATCATGGTTCAGAAACCAAAGAGAAAGACATGCATAATTAGACAGGAGGAACGTTTAAAAATAGGTTGGATAGTTTCTAACTTATCACTCTACAAAAGAGGATAGCAGCATCAACATTATCGTCTCTCTCTTACCCCGCCTACAAAAATCACATGTGAATAATTAAACATTGAAGTGCCCCTCACCTCAGTCGGATATTCTGATCTCAACACCAAGGATGTCCTTCACTTGTTCATACGTCACGAAAGCAATAGCGATAGATGGAACCACCTGAACAAAAAGTTATAATATTAAGCCCCTTATTGGTGGTGATTAAAATAAGATTTTTAGTAAATTTTGATATGAGTCGAGGAAATACGTGGTTGAAAAGTTGTGGAACCCATTAAATATGAGGTTAAAATTGATTGTTGACTTTGACTTAGATTAAAATTTGAATTTTAATCCGTACGAAACAAGGGCTAAATTTTACAAGTCACTCTACACCAGGTACATTTGCTTCAATAGTCAACGGTTAACTCATAATTTTTTTCCCTAAAAAATGTCAAACTAATTAACCAGATATAGATTTGTTAACATTTGGCCTCAACCCTAAGTGCATGTTTGACACGTAGTATTAGACCTTACTTTACAATAGATAATTTTATCTTCGATCTCTATTTTCTTCCTTGTTATACTATCCAATCCACCTTTCCATACAAACCATAAATGCTATTCTAGAAACAGCAGCAGATTGGGTTTGTTATTTAACAATTCCAATTGCAAGTGAACCCATTTCTTTATTCAATTGTGATACTGTGACATAATTCTTGACATAATATCACATAACATTCCTTCATTGGACTATTTTAAACATGGTCAACTTTTTCATCAAATCACATGCTACCGTCTCGGATTATATCAATACATCTATTAATTTTCATCTCGCAAAGTGGCAAAATCCTTCTTTATTAGCTTTCAGTAAAACTTTTTCACTATGTTAAAATTTCCGAAAACAAAAAAATTAGTCTCAATATCTCCTCCAAAACACATACGACTCACCGGCCAAATGATTTCACCCTTCAACAAAGTATACATTTCATTCTACAGTTGGCTCAAATTCAAATTTGTGTCCTAAAATTAGTAGTCCATTTCTGATTCTTCTTTTTTTTTTTGTTTTAAATGTATTTGTTTTGGATTGTTTTCTTAATATAGTTAACCAAATAGTTTATCATTATTGTGGTCAGAGCTTTATTAAACCTCAATTTAATATTTTTGGAACAATTTGTAGTAGTTCTTCCATGCCACAAGCACTGATTAAAGTTCCAGGCTGAGTGGCAATATTTGCACGTTTAAACAAAAACTAGTAGAAAATACCATAATATGATACTAACCTTCACTGAATTGGGGACCAAACCCTTGTACAATGCTCTGAAACCCTCGTACCTAACAGTTTTCCTGAAAGCATCAATCATGCCAGTATATTCAAGGGAGGCCTTGCTTCTCCCATCACCAGTGACAATTGAAGCAGCATTACTCCATCCCACCATCTGCATTCTTCTACGGATAACATCAAGAGGGTATGCAACAGTTTGTCCGACAGTACCTGCTGCGGCCCCACATGCAAGTCTTGTTACCACGCCCAATTCATTATTTTCAGCAAGGCCAAATTGATTAGATTTAATTAACCAATCTTTTAGAGATTCATACACAGCAAAGTTGAGACCTACGTATGGAACCTGCGAACAGTTACGAGTATGATTATTACAAGAAGATTGGACAGTGTAGAAACTCCTACACAAAAGATCCTATACAGGTGGAAGACTTGTGTGGTTTTACAGGGATAATCTTACCATTGAAAAGCTGTTTGGATTTTAGAAGGAAAAATCAAATAAAAGAGTGATAGATCTTACTTAAGTCATAATAGAAATTCAAAAAGTATTAAATATGACTGGCGGAGCAATTTTCATACTGTAAATCAATACAAGTAATTTCCCGTCGCATGATAGCTAAGTGCTATAACTCATAAAAATTAGTAAATCACAATCAAGAGTTCTCTTCCTAGTCTTCTTGGGAATACTCCCATCATGTTATGTAAGTTGACTGAAGCAAAATGTTATAGATTTGTCATGGATATCAGTTATATAGATATACAAGTTCCTGAACTTACGACTCCAATGACAGAAGGAAGCCAACCCTTGTACAGAGCACGAAAACCTTCCTCACGAAGCACAGTTGACAAAGCATGAAACATTCCTCTATACTGATAGGGAGATTTGTTTGTCTGCAACACGAGAAAAGGAATATGCATTATGATCTGGAATACGCTACAGAAATTGCATTTGTTCTCAGAGAAAGCCAACACGATTTCTAAAAAGGACAATTTTTAAGATGATTAAGATGACTCTCAATACCTGCACAGTTAGTCTACCTCGAACCATGTCCATCGGGTATGTTGCAGACATAGCAATTATTCCAGCACAAGCTCCAGCTCCCAGACGTAATAAAGGAGTCAACTGAGCATCCTCNAACATTCCTCTATACTGATAGGGAGATTTGTTTGTCTGCAACACGAGAAAAGGAATATGCATTATGATCTGGAATACGCTACAGAAATTGCATTTGTTCTCAGAGAAAGCCAACACGATTTCTAAAAAGGACAATTTTTAAGATGATTAAGATGACTCTCAATACCTGCACAGTTAGTCTACCTCGAACCATGTCCATCGGGTATGTTGCAGACATAGCAATTATTCCAGCACAAGCTCCAGCTCCCAGACGTAATAAAGGAGTCAACTGAGCATCCTCTGTGGAAGAAAGTACACGTGATGCAACAATTTAAATGGCATGACCCTCATCTCTCTGCTTGGATCGTATACAAATATAACTACTAACAATTCGAGAAAACAAAAGCCTAATATGTTAGATATACAAGGCCATAAGAATAGTCAATGATGAAAGCAAAACAACCATTAAAGCCAGTCTTTGCAAAAAATAACTTCATTAAGCTGGTTCCATATCAGTGGCGACAAATTTATTTACTTTATCTCAGGATTCTCAACTTATCTAACCTTGAAGAAAAATGTGGTCATCAAACTGGTTATCAGGTAAATATTGCAACAATAGAACTATTAAATCAGAGTCTGGAGAACAAATAAACATTTTCTTTTCAGAATAATCTGGATTATCAGATTATCTAGATCGCCTCATTAATTTCATGTCTCGTAATTAAAACAATTAATGTTCAGGACAGATAAGTGAGCTTTGTCAAAGCTTACATACAAAAATTAACCAAGAAAAATTTTGACACAAAAAATTGAAATGCACGAAAAATAACACAGACGTCACCCATCGGGTCCTTTCAATCTGGCCATTGGAAGGGTTCACACGCAATCATGCCTCCCATGTGAAGGAGGCAACCTGAGTGACCACAACTCAAACCCATATTCTTACGCTTGAAATCAAAATGCTTATAATGACAACCAGCATCCCTTTGTGTAAGATAAAGAAACAGAAATTGTAGAAAATATAAGGAAAATGAGAAGAAACAAATAAAGCTTGCTATTTATGGATATTTTCTGTTCAGTAGAAAAGTGGTTTACAATTAATCTTCCTAATACTAGATATGCAACCAAATGTCACAAGATCAGTACAAGAGGTTTAATTAATGAGTTGAAACATCAACTTAGGATATACTTATATGGATAAAAACCTCCCATAACTAGTGAAATGCTGGTTTTCCTGTGATTTTCAAGCATCCTTTTTCCTAGGTAATTTTGATTTTTCACAGCATTATGTTAGAATTAGATCAGTATCATGAAAACAAGAAAAAATTAAGCACCATCACCAACATTACTGGCAGGTATGATTCCAGCATTGATTAGATTGGCGGATAAGAAAGTGTTTATCAGCAATGGAAATTATATAAGTGGGAATACAAGACGAAAAATCTACAGATTGAGTTTTTCTTTTCTAAGCAGAAAAGATGTTGCTGGCCCACAGATACAAAATGTAAATAAAATTAGTAACAAAGATGTCAAAACTTTGAAGACAAGGATCTTTCACTCAACAAATCAAGCAGCGGTGGAATTTAGGGCACAAGCGTGTGAAGAATGACAAAGACGTACCATTGCCCGTTTGCTGCTGATACAGATATAAAATACCCCTGTTGCAACATAAAATAAACGGTTAATTAGGAAAAGATACCAAAAGAACAAAAAAAAGATTTACAGTTCTCTTGCCAAATAAATATCAAAAGTCCTTATTAATTTTAACTAAGGACAGAGAAAATATACCCATATTTCTAGTTAATTCGCAAGTGATGGATAGATAATGAAGCAAATACACTCAACGTTGCCAGGCGGCTAAAAAGAATACGCAAACAAAAGAAATAAACAAAATTACAATAGATTCTCTGATTAGTAAGAACATACTTGGAGGCTTGCTCATAGCTGAAGAACTTTACAGCAGAATTTGGGACTATTCGAGCACAATTGGTGCCATTGCCTTTAAACAACCCTCTAAAGCCCTCAGTTCTCCAGATATATTTCAAGCCTTGAATGGTACCATTGTATTTTATGTTATGCGGATTTTGAACCTGTACATTGGAAGGACATCATATAGCCATGAAAATACCAAAAAACAGGAGCAAGTAGTTTGTCCCAAATATATCATCAAAACAAATAATATTCTTATCAAATAATAGTAGCCAATTTTTTTGAGTTCACAGCTCTGCTTATACATTGTGAATATAATTCAGATAAAGCAGGGGAACCAAAAAGCTACGAGGGAGTAAGTTAACCTGCAGCAATATTTTTAGTCGTTCCAGTGGAGCTACCGCAGTTCGTGACCTGCAAATAGATATTTTGTAAGGAAGTCATGTCCATATCATATTACAAATTGAAAGACAAGCAGCTATTCCAAGCCAAACAATATATTCCATGTTCCATTCACTTATCTTCGACCCAGAGGTTAAAAATAAGAAAAAAATAGTTCAGATAAACCATTTTTTTTTTTTACTAACTTAAATATTCTCCTTCATAAAGAAAAAAAATTATGGTGCTCCATCATACATGACACAAACATTTCTTTTGTATTTTCAATTGTTCACCACAATTTAAATAAAAAATTTGACATTTTTCTCCCTTTTCATCAGTCGCTAATTTATCCCGAATTCAACCACTGAAAAAGCACCAAGTTTTATAGAGATGTAATCCAATTCTTATCCTGAAAAAAAATACTAAACACTTTCCTAAATGCATGCATGCATACAGTGATAATTATAATTATACATAGAATATATGTGCAATTAGAAATCTGACACGCATCTAGAGACACCAGCTGCATCAAATTTTCATTTTCATAACCAATTAAATCAATTACGCTTCTACTAATCTTCATCAAGAAATGATCCACTAATAACAAGAAAAACTAACGAAAATAGTACTCACACATAAAAACGCTTTAAATATTAGTAGGAGAAATAAAAACTTACACGCCTCCGGCTACTCCACCTGCAACGAGAGACTTGCAGATACTGTAGACTTGGTATTTAGTAGGCTTGATTTCTTCTTTAGCAAGCTTCGCCTCTTCAGCAAGGTTAACAATCTTTGACACCGCGGATTCGCTCGTCTTGACATCCTCTGATGCCATTAAAATTACCCCAAAAATATAACAAAAAAACCTAGATAATTAGAAATAAATTACAAGCCAAAACCCTAAGTCGACGATCAAATCGGCGCTTGGGACGATTAGTTTAAGATGTTTGCATTCAGCACCGCCTCCGTTCGCAGTGGTGGAAGATGGCGGCGACAGTGGGGGAGAGGTGAATTACTGCAGTCAGTGAAGAGTGTTAGTGCGTGTCTTGTGAGTTGACGGCGTTTATGCAAAATATATACTTTTTTCATATGCTTTCAATCATCGTGCCTGGGAATGACCAGGATTCTGTGTGTGTGATATTTTATTTGGATCTCTCCAATTGGTTGTACCTTGAGGTCCAACTTTGTTGCGTAATAGTCTGATAAATGGACCATTTTCATTTGTCAACATTGTCAAAATCAAGTAATCCTAAAATTTTCAAAATCGATTTCAAGATTTTTGACGTTAACTAATTGGTTAAGCAGGATATGTTGAAGCAACCTAAGAGTTTTGCTACATCTACAGATACATATACCTTACATATACTTCGTGGCGAACCC
>CAIGRK010269130.1:0-13816 GCA_903798315.1 Fraxinus greggii | reverse complement strand
CTGTACGGTATCCCAACGGATTGAAGGGATGCGTTTCCTTTTCTTGTTCCCCATAGTTTAAAACATCAATGTTTCCCCTATCCTTTTTTAATGACTTTTTTTCTGATAAGTTAATCCATTCAAAGGTTTACAGATTTCAAAGTATCACTTACAATATAGTTATAAATATCAACCGGTTGAAGTGGAGATGCTAATTTAATTTTGCATCCTGCACTTCAAAAGTTATAAATCATGCTATCAACCACTCTGGAGACCAACATTTACTAGTTACTGACAAACATACCTGCTCAATGTTGTAGCCTGGGCTGGGATCATTAGACAGAGTGAGAACTCTAGCAAACCTGTCCAAGCAATTCCCAACAGCGATATCAATTGTCTCCCCAAATATTCGATAGCGGCCCTCACTGTATGCAATAACTTGAGTGTTCCCCCCACTCACATACAAGACAACTGGGTCGTCAGCCCCAGTCACTATCCTACCCATTTCAATATGTGCTACACAGTGATTAACAGCAACAATCGGTTTCCTCCAAAGCTGTGATAGCATACGGATCACCACAGCTGAGACCTGCAAGGAGCCAGGGTAAGTTTTATTCTTAATGTATCAACTGCTACATAGTAGAAAAACAGTTCAAATCACTCTAGAGCATCGCAGATCAGATTTCTAATAACAATTCACAATACATCAGTTAGATTCTAAAATCTAGAAGAACCAAATACCAATTATTTGTTTATTTAATTACTTTAATTTGATTATCTCGGTCGAATAAAAAAGTTTTTGAAAATAAAATTAACACGTAAATTCTATATTTGTAGACAATGAAATTTTAAAATTACTAAGACAAGGATTTAGCCCTTTGATGGCGATTATTTTGAGAAAATGGAGTTTTGAATAGTGATTTTTTGGAGAATTTGTGATTAAAAATTACGGAATATTTTTGGGTTTACATGTAAAATATTATATTGTGTAAATGTGCAGTTGAAAATGAGTATGAGAATTAAAGAGTTTCAAAATAATGGTTGTCAAACTGGGGCTTAATTTATCCACACCATCAAGACTAAATCTTTCAATTTTGGAATTAACGAGTGATATCAGAGTTTAATACTCTGAGTACCTATGAAAAGGAAAGTTTTTTAACAGATTAAGTGCACGATCAGAAAAGAACCAGGAATTTTCCCATTATTCTAGAATTTCTCTCAAAAGCTTCCATTATTTGATAAAAGTGATTATACATCAATATTGTAAAAATGTTCCAACAAATAATCTGTAGTTTTCTTTCTTCCATTTCTGATCAATACTTGCCCCTAGTTTAAGAGGAAAACCAAGCAGGACATTACGGTTTGTCATTTGTACCTTGATTTATGGAATTAGAAATTCAAAATGGAAAAAATCCCCAAGTTGATAATTTGTCATCCTTAGACCTCATTTCAAAACTTTCATATGGAACACTTGCTAAATTCATATTATGCCGAGGTTTTTGTACTCCTACATTTTTGGAATTAAGTCCTGCTCTCAATTAGGAGTACAAGATTTAAGCAAACCAAATTAGAAAACATACAAAAGCAAATACACACGGGCTTCATACACTAGCAGATGCATATTTTTTTTTACGAGCCTACCCATAGCAATTGTGCACAAAGTACACACTTAAGTGTCCCAAATTGACCATTAATGAAATTGCAGCACCTATTCTCAAACAAAAGTTCCCAACACACAATATCATTATAAAAAGAAACAGTTAATTCTCAGCAGTTTTGTTAACAACAATAATAACACCTGAAGTGGGGCACCCATGCCAGGGCCTTTGGTGTAGCATAGGCAGTCAATCTCATCAGGTGTAATTTGAGCCTCCTTTAAAGCCGATTTGACAAGGGGGAGTACATGATGGAGATGGTGCTGAGCAGTTTCTCTGGGTAGAAAGCCTTGGCCGGGTGGGGATATGTAAGTGTGACGTGGGTTGGACAAAATGGTGCCATCCAGTTTCACCACTCCCACTCCGATTTTGTTGGCCGAACCCTCGAACCCCAAAGCTATCAAGTTCTTCTTGTCCGCCATTGAATCTCTGGTTTTCACCGCCAAGTGAGTGCTTGTGTGAGGGGGAAGGGGGCGGGTTTATTTAGGGTTTTGGAGGATGGTAGTTTTGAGAGGAAAGTAGAAATGAAACGGTCGTTTTCGATAAATTGCAGCTGGAGTTTCAAATATTTCAAAAGAAGTGCATAAAGGTCCCATACCTTTTATTTTTTGCATCATTGTCCCGATTATTAATTAAAAATATACAGTATGAAGACCTTTGAACAATAACATCCAAAAGTCTTTTCAATGTGTGACGTCTACTTTTTACTTTCGATCAAATAATAAGGAAATAAAATCAATCTCATCATGATGTTCGTTATCTCACCAGCGTAGCCATTATTTTCAATGAATCGACATACGTCTGCAATTAGTTCAAAAGTCGGATGTGAATGTATAATTTCTCATTATGCCCCCAAAGATGACAAATTCCATCATAGGCACCAATCTTGGACCATAGAGTTATGAATTGTTGCTTGGACAATGATTTTATTAGAAGATCTTTAGCTTCATTGAAGATTGAAACGTGCGAGATGATAAGATAATCATTCACAACTTTTTCACGTACGAAATGACGATCTATTGCTATATGCTTCATTTAGGAATAAAACATAGGATTGGCACTGAGATGAGCAGCTCTTAGATTATCACATAGTAAACATGAGGAGATTAAGATTAACCAACCAAGAGATTTCTCCGCTATCGAAGCTATAAAAGCTGAGGTAGATGTGCGGACATCACGATCACTTGCCCAATCAGAATAAAAGTAGGCAGTGATATGGAACGGTTGGCGGTGAATACCATAATGAATGGTGTGTTGAGATATCTTCAAATGCGCTTTGCAGCGGAGTAATGCATCTGAGTTGCTGCAGCCATATATCGTGCCAACAAACTTTAAGCTAGTAGACTCTATGTATCACGTCTGGAGGTGCAACATGAGCTGTGCCTGACCAGAATGGGCAGTGCTGTGGGATGCTTTTCATTTCTTTTTCAGAAAAAATAACAAAATATTAAAGATCCCGCCCCAATGAGTGCCCAGCTGTTATCCTATTTTCCTGTTCTGCAAGGATTCCATCATACAAACACATTGCCAACCAGGAAGAGAGAAACTGAAGAACAAGTAAATGCTTCTAGGCAAAAGAGCTCATTTCAAATTTTACAGTTCAAAATTTCTTGAGATCTCCAAAAAACACCAGAAAATGTTTGCCTTGCCTCAACAGCATACAAGTGAGTTATTGTGCACCTTGCTATTTCTACAATGAGCATATCTATACAAAGAACTAAAACAAATTCAAAACTACAGTGGACATTCCTGCCAAATCCACTTGCATAAAAAATGTGTAGCTGACGCAACGTTAACTTCAATAAACAGCTTTAGAGAAGCTCTCTACCGACAACGTTCTGATAATAGTAGAAGATCCTGAACATATGCTGAAATTATCTATGACTTTCATAGCTCTTCAGATTCCAACTCGCTAACATTTTTTACAATGTGTTAGATTCTCTTTGACAGGGACTGATTGTGCTCCTCAATGTGCTGAAAAATCATATCCAGTTGCCTTCTATAGGTTGCAGCTTGCTTCTCAGAGTTTGCAGCTCGATTTTTTGCAATTGAAAGCTGTAAGGATGGTTCCCGGATTCTATCATGTTCATTCTACACAGAAAAGATTAAGAAAAATGAGTATTGTCAGAAGATAATGAAGATGGAGAGAAGTAATTTGCACCTGCACAATTTGTATCTTTGAAATTAGAATGTTATTTCTAGGTCTATCATGCGAGCTATTTCTAGGTCTATCATGCGAGCAAGTACCATTTAAGCTAAAAAAAAAAAAAAAAGACAGAACGTAAATTGGCGAGCATGCAAATGAGAATGCATGCTCAACAAACAATAAACCAGTAAAAGTATCATTGAACAAGAGCATCATCTTGAACGAGACCCTTTCACAAAAATAATATTGATCCGAAAGGAAAATGGAGTCATTTCCAAGCCATAAAATAACATATTATTCTTTCATGAGATGCATAGATAGAAATAATTTTGCTAATGTCTTCAAATTTTTTATTAGATGGGAGGGGCACAAGAAGATGCCCGTGAATACCACCATCTTTGGGAAAACTAATAGTTCAAAATAAAGCAACAGTGGGAACCATAGAATCAATTCACCTTGAAATATAAGCAATATATTTATAGTACGTTTGCACGACAGCAGTCAAAGAATGGGCAGAGATGACTAAAATATTCCTATTCGAGAAGCAATTTCAAATAACCTAAAGTCATCAAGACTTGCAGACATGTTCTCACCAATTTGAAAGTATTTGTGATGTCCAAAGAAGATGAGATATTCCAAATAAACTTAGGAATGTTATAAACAGAAAAGGTAATTAAATATAATATAAGCAATATACATACATGGTTTCCCAGATTTCTAGCTGCTTCTTACCAAAATCGAAGCATATAAATTGACACGGGAATTATATTCTACGAGACACTTTACATAATTCTGGCATAAGCTTAAAAATTATGATACAAAAAGAAAAATCATCATTTATATTTCATATGATTTTGCTGGTACTTTTTGCCATATTTACTAAAACACAAATATAAACCCTTTCCATAATGATGCAAGATATCATAAAATATCTTTGATAGGAGAAAACTACATACTACAAGTTAGTACACAGCATTCACCATTGATGGTTCTAACACGCTGCCACTGCCATAAATGGTTGCAGTTAAGATTGCCTGTCCAGATCTTAATGAAGGCTTCGCATATGCCGGGGCCATTTCATGATTGTGGTCCTTAAAAAATCTTGTTAACCTTCCATTGGCCATTGTCATCACATCCGAAACATATCATTGCTTTGCATCCTGTCCTTGTTTCAGGCTTTTTATAAGTAAGGGCATCAACTTTGTCGTCCTAATAGCCTTCCTTGGAACAACAGTAAGACTTTGATCAAACCCTCTATGTCCCCATGAAATAATATTGCTTTCCTCTCCTGACGCTAAAACCCATTGCTTGTGCACAAACACAGTACAACATATAGGCCTCCTTCTCACTGTACACAACTTGCTCCAACAATTTCTTTCCTAGATCCTCAATAAGAAATTCATTTGAGATCTCATTCTCATCAACCACTTCCCCACCAGAACGTGGAATCACTGCTCCCTCTTCATCACTGTCAGTACAATTGGCTTCATGACTTTTGAGCTCCGGTTAAGAACTCACCATTTCTGCAAATTTGACAATTAATAGCACTAATAAGTCAACCTTTCGAGACCTTGATAATGAGAAAACAACATCCAGCTTGTGTTGGTAGTGGAGTGCATAATTACTAGTGTTAAGTGATAGAATCAAATATCGAATAAAGATGTAAACATAAACCTACTTATAAAGGATTTGATTACTCCTCTTAATAAGGTTGATCTTTTATGATGGACCCCAAATCTTAACATGGTATCAGAGTCCATAAACTCCAACGAACAATTCGATCCTATTAAGACTCCAAAAGTGAGCATACGGATTTCAAGATTGATGTGTTCAAACGAGCCACCATCTTGCGGGGCATGTTAAGGAGTAGAATTACACATCGAATAAAGATATAAACATAAACCTACTTATAAAGGATTGAGTTACTCCTCTTAATAAGATTGACCTTTTAAGATGGAACCTCAAATCTTAACAACTAGAAATGTTTACATACTTGGGAACATCACAGTGCTAATTCATAATATTATAGGATAATAGGAAAAACTGAATGAGCAAAGCTTCATTTTAGTTGGTGTTTCGAAAACACTTTTGGGTTAATGAAGAGCTAGGCGTGTCCATAAATGTCTCGAGGCAAAAAATTTATAGATGCTGAAGTCGTAACAAGTGAACTATTGTATTGGACCAATTGATTCAATGACTCTTACAGTTGCATCCTCAGAAGTAAACAAAATTTGCAAAGATTTAACTTGCTAAAAGACGTTAAATAATATCATGAAGCTTATGCCTCATTTATGAGGTCTTCACTCATTACAAATGAGATTTGTCAAGAAATATGCCTCAAAATTATTTTAAAGTGTAATAAACCAAAATAGAGCATCAACAGCTGATACTTGTGCCCACAGAATACCATGTATTGCTGGTGAAGAAGTGTGCCCTAAATTTTAACGACTAAAAAGTTTCTTTCTTATGGTACTAAACTACTACCATAGTTGTCATTTATATTTCATCAAGGGGGATGCACCTATTTACATTTAAGCTATTTATAACAAAGCATTCCATTACTATCAATAGTTACACACTAATGCAACGTAACAAACCACTCAAACGAGTAAACTTCGGCTTGTTATCAATTGAAAATCAGAATATTGTTATCAACGAAAATTTAAACATTAAGAAATTGGAGTTAGAAACTGGGCACATGGAGAGTCGTGACAAACATTGTCCTATAGTCGTGTTTCCCTCCCTTTGCGTGAACTAGTGGCTCAACACATTGCCAAGATAAAAACCCTTTAGCTCTTAGCAGGTTCTCCAACTATGGGCCTGACTCTAGGGAGAGAGATAGAACATGCCATTTTCTAGTTTCTCAAGTAAAAAATAAAATACGATGTAGAATATATGTTAAGTAGGATCTCAAGTGAGTGTGTGACTACACTTTAACCCCCTTTATATAGTGTTCTACTTCACTTCATGTTTTATTCTTGTATTTGAGCAACTAGAGAAAAGAATAGTTCTACATCTCTCTGTATTCGTTACACAGCATGAGAATATGCTCAGGTATCGCGATAACAATTCAATATGACTGCAATTTCTTAAAATATAAGGTAGAATATATGTGAAGTAGAATCTCAAGCATGAACCCTTTCAAATAGTATTCTAATTCGTACTTCATAATTTATTCTTGAATGCTGTCAACTAGAAAAAGTATAGTTTCGTATTTCTCCAAATTCACGCACATGACATTTTGATAGTAAGTTGAATTTTATCTTAAAGCCATGCTAAGCTACTAGTACCTGCACACGAGAAGATAACACGAACATTTATCACAACTTGCTATAGAGTAGCTTTCTAAATTTATTTCTTATACATGAATTGTTGTTAAAATACAACTTTAACTTGTTGTGGAAATTGTGATTTGCATATAGATGCTCATAACTAAACTAATATTTTGTCAAAAAGATTCAGATATGTGAAGTTAGAAAGTTGGCTGAAAAGAACAGCGATGAACACACCAGCAGTTTCAAAATAAAATCCCTTTAGCTAGCCACAAGTTCTAATACCATGTGCACGACCACAAACCGATATAGAACAAACCTATTTCTAGTTGCTTAAATACAATAAAATATGAAGTAGAATATAAGGCCCTGTTTGATTGCCACATTTTTCATAGAAAATGCCACATCCGAAGAAAACGAATTTCACATTGCCGTTTGATTGTAACGTGAAAATGAAAATCGAATTCTAAGGTAGAACCACTTTAAACTACCTTTTCTTTGTTTTCATGGAAAACGAATTCCTATGGATTTGATGGGATTTTATTTTCCAATTAACATGGAATTGGAATTCCATTCCATCTTTACCTATTAAACGGATCCCAAGTGAAGTAGGATCTCAAGGGTGGGTGGCTTCATTTTAACCCCTCTATATAGTTATTACATTTTGAAAATTACAGCATTCATATTAATGGATTATAACAATAGTAGCAATGTAATTACATATAAGAGTAATAATTTGATTTAAAATCAGAAATTAAGTATACATTCAAATCTATAGCTTAAAAATATATTCAAAATACTAAATTCATATGAAAGTTGAAAGTTAAAACAGTGAATAAGTATAATATCAGGCCAAAATGTTTCATTAACAGAAAGTAGTAAACAAGAACCTTATTTTCATGCAATTCGATATATGTGCGTCAGTGCGTGTATTATTGTGCGAACAGAGGGAGAAAGAATGAGAGATATGGTATACACCGGTAAAGTTAGGAAATCGGCACTATTATCCGGCTGAGGAGGTGGCGGGATTACTTAAATTAGGGCTTAATTGATGAATTTTTAACTTTTCTGCTCTTCAATTTATTCGGGTAATCAGATGTTCTTGATTGGCTCAATTTAAATGCAGACCGCAGACAGGTTTATATGTTTTAAGCTAAGATTTTTTTCGTGCGAAGCAATTTTTAACAATTTTCTTCGTGGGAAGCAATTTTTAACAATTTTAATTTCCGTTTGATAGAGCTTTGAATACAATTTCAAAAATAGGTGGTCACATTAGCGATGTCTAATAAAATGTTGTGACCTATAATTTAACTAACCAGTCTACAATTGCGCACACAATTTATAGGTTGTCCACAAGAATCACAATCACATATTAAATCACAAATCACACAATTAATCATTTATAAATTATTTTATTTATCGCGATAACACATTTGATTGATCACGTTCATTATTTTTTCCACCTCACCTCACCACACCACCCCCAACTTTTATATCGTTCTTCAACCTATATCTCTATCATCGACAACCATTGCACCACCGTCGACAACTACCACTATCGTTGTTCTCCATCACCACCAACTCGGTCACTCATGGAAAAATTGTAGAAGCAAACACCCCTCTTCATCGCTCTTCTTTACCACCACTACCACCACCTCCATCGCACTTTTTCACTTTAATTAAACACATTCATCAATACGATAACATTAAAAAAACTAAAAAAAACTGGACAAATAAAATGAAACGCAAGAATCTAGAAAGAGAAATGAATATAAGTGCATTTAACAGCATCTCCCCTAATTAAGTGTAAGACGCACCATGAAAGCATTAGAAAATGTAATGATCGTAAATTTTGAAAAAAAGAAAAGTGGCCTTTTGTTTTTTGTTAAGAAAAAAATGATGGTTGTGAAGATAAAGTAATGAATGTGAAATATAAATGTATATGATAAATTTTATGTCATTTATATGAAATTTTTAATATTTGTATTTTCAAATTCTATTAATTTTTTTTATTTGCATATGATAAGTCTAATTGAAAGAATTTCTTAATTATAATTTTCGTTTTTTCTTCAACTAAATAATTAATCTTACATAATTTGGAGCCCTCATCAAAGCAGGCATTGGACGATCGCCTACACCGCCTAAAGTCAGGCTCGGCTCTACCACCAAGACGTCCTCTCTCATCTACTACATCGCTATAGATTGTTGCCTCGTTTTGGATCAATTGGGTGGAGTGTAGGCAGAGACAGTGCAGGTAAGGATCCAGATTCTTTTTGAAGTGATAGGGCGAAGTGATGTTAGGGTGTAGTGTTATATACCCGATTTTTGAAAAGAAATAGGGGTTGTTTGGGAGGAATTAAAATCAGATTAAAATTGAAAATATAGTCGTTATTGAATCTCACTCATATATTAAAAGTCAACAATAACGACTAATTTTTCAATTTTGCTCTGATTTTAATCTCTACCGAACACGCTCATGATAAACACCTGATTTGAAAATTTGAAACTTAAAAAGTAGGAATTGGGATAATTTGCTCTTGCTTACACTTCATGTAAAAGAGTTGACGAAATTATTATAGGGCAACTTTCTCCAAAATCTCTTTTAGTCTAACAAAGTATTTTCAATACATGATTCTAATATACATAAAAACAACTTTGTCGTCTCAAAAACAACTTTTAATTTTTCAAGAGCCCTGTCAAGCCCCAAGCAATTGAGATCTCAATCATTCTTTTCTTTTCTTTTCATTTCTTTTCCTTTTTTCTGTTTGCTAGACGAGGGTCCCAACCTTCGTTCGCGTTTCACTTATTTTCCAACTTTTTTTGTTATATTATCATCTTTATGCAGGTACTAGTGGTTCCAAAATTAAATACCTTCAGCTATCATCTAGTTCGAATACTGCATGCACCACCACGAAGTGATTTAGAACAAACCTTTTTCGAGTTGCCTAAATACAGTAAGATATGATGACATACAAGATACAGGTAATATAGTCAAACTAAAAACCAAACACAAGTGAAGAGTTTCAAGCGTGCTCTATAAAATAACTAATTATACACAAAACTGAAGGAAATATCAAATTCCCTCTCAATCGAAAAATTTGAATGAGAGAGCAAGAAAATACTCATTCTGCAACCACTAGTTCTACAACAAGTTGTACAAAGAACTATCAAGGAATGTGTAAAGAGTCGAACATTCCAATCTATATCTAAAATGAAGTGAAATTTTCAAACAATTAACACACAGCATTTTGCATACTTTGTCTGGTTTTCATTTCATTAACGACGTGAGAACCTGAATATGTTGTCATTATCTATCACTTTGTTGCTCTTTAGACTCCATCTCTCTCACATTGTCCACGATGGCTTGAATTTTCTTTGAAAGAGATTGATTGTGTTCTTCGATATGCTCAAATACCATTTCCAATTGCCTTTTATAAGTTGCGGCTTTCTTTTTCTCAATGGCCACCTGCTGTGTTAGCTCCCGGATTTTATCATGCTCATTCTGCACAAGAAGAAAACCAATGAATATTGTAAGACAAGATATCAAGCGCACACTGTGATTAGAGACAACATAGAAAATAATTGCTAGACTCAACTCAATAATCAAGGTGGTAAGTTGTGTTCATTCTATAGACCAAACATTTCTTTATACTAAATCATGCACGCCAACCCATATAATTAGTGTTCGATAAGAAAATAACATCAAACAGAAGGTGGATGAGCCTGACCAGAAAAGAAAAGGGAAACACAAGAAGAACACCTTGGAAGCAAAAAGACTTGGTATTCCAAATGGAACACATCAGATTTATGCTGGGGCACAAGTCACATATTACAGGAAAAAAGTACGTATCCACATGATATTTAAACAATTTTGTGCAAATTAGACAGTCACTGCCATAACTGGCAAAGCTTATTTTAATTTAAGCGGATCAAACGACATTTCGTAGAACCTACATCTTATAATCAAAAAGCACTACCAAGCAAGAATATAATAATAACTAAGTTTTATGCGTCACATCAAAGGTTTGGGACTACATCACAAAACACCAAAAGAAACTTCAAAAGCTCTTCAATTCTTCCAAGTTAACTTTTTTTAAAAATTTTGATGGGACCTTTGGACAGATGCCTATTGAAATCTACTAACTNATTTTAATTTAAGCGGATCAAACGACATTTCGTAGAACCTACATCTTATAATCAAAAAGCACTACCAAGCAAGAATATAATAATAACTAAGTTTTATGCGTCACATCAAAGGTTTGGGACTACATCACAAAACACCAAAAGAAACTTCAAAAGCTCTTCAATTCTTCCAAGTTAACTTTTTTTAAAAATTTTGATGGGACCTTTGGACAGATGCCTATTGAAATCTACTAACTGATGCCTACAGCTTTAACTCTTTCTCTTCTTCATACATTCAACTAAAACTTTTACCGATTTCATAATAGCTTCTTTTATGTCTTGCCGACCAATGTTTCCTTCAACCCACAGAAACATATCATAGCATTCAAGAACAGTATCACAATCTTTTATTAGTTGCCCCTTAGCTCGTCCAAATTGATGACTCTAATTCATTGCAAGTCACATCATGAATCATCCATAAGAAAAGGCTCAAAAGAAAGACCAGGTTGCATATACAACTGCCATAGTACGAAAAATCTTCGAGGATCCTGAATCTGGGAGGATGAAATGCAACTGATTCAGAGTTCAAATTTTCACACTCCAAGTAAGTAAGGTTTTGATTTTTACCCATTTCTGATAATCAGCATGCAATAGACCTACCTGATAGTGAGACCACAAGTGCCTGAGCCATAAAATCGAAGGTGAACCAATTGAAGTTCTCAAGGTGAAAACAGAAGGTGCTTTTAATGACTTTCAAGGGAAGGACAAAACTGATGAAAAATACATTTTTAATCAAATTAGAGGCCAGAACTAAACGTCTGCCAATTACGAAAGCACTAAATGTGACAACACATATAGAAAAATAATAATAGCAAGAAGTAATAGTAAAAATTGGAAAGCACAAATTTAAGTGGTTTGACAGTGTTGCCCAGGTCCACACGGGGAAGACTGCAGCACCACTTTTAGAAAGTAAGATTACAACAAGCATCAATCTCGTAAAAGCTCAAAAAAGAGAATTAACATTTTCTATATGATTTTATGCACAATAATTAATTAAAAGTCAATAGCTATTTTAAATTATGTCTTTTCAGATAGGTAAATATTTGGCATTCCCTTCAAAATTTCTGTTACCAATCAATATCTTTACTTGAAGATATATTTTGTCTACGTTACCATAAACATTATGAGGGTCATGGATTTTGATTTCTTCAATACAATTTACATTCACACAGTGACCTAATTGCCCTAACAAATCAAGCATTTTTCTTGGAGTCGTTGATGTGTGTTCTCCCTATTCAGAAGTGTTGCCTGATTCCACCTCCCTTAGTTGACTGTTCTCAGGGTTTAGATACTAATCCACTGCCATGAAGAGCAGATCAATGTAGTTAGTCATCCAACACTGCAATAACACTTGCATGACTCTCGAGACCTAAAGTATTAATAAAATTATCATCACATAATGCGTTACTCGCATAATTATCAAGATTATTGCAAAATTGCATCAAATTACACGGAAATGATTTTTCAGTAATACAAACATGTAGCTAAGTTTAGTAATGAACCATTGAGTGCCCACAAAAAAACGGAAAAAAAAAAAAAAAAAATTAAAAACGATTAAAGTACATGTGCTGGCTTTCACAATTAAGAAAGCAGGTACTTACGGGATATTGATCGTAGATTAGATCCTTACGACCTTTGCCGGGATATAAAGGATGAGTGTGGTCCTTGACAAATTTTGTGACAACCCATTTCCCAGAGCTTACTTTTCTAACTAAAATCATGGCCCTGCAGCCAACTCTTGTTTCAGCTCGTTGCCGTACAATCTTCTCACGCTTGTCAGGCATTCTGAAACCCTCTTTATTGCAAACAAGTGCACGACCAATGGCAGATCCATCGCGCCTTGATCGAGAAAGCTTGCTCACACGGATGATGAACCCCAATCGCGTTGCATATGCATTATAAAATGCATGTGCTTCTGCTTCAGATTCAAACTCCTGACCCACATATGGTTCATCTGCAGGACCCAAACTATTTATAGCTTGCGATTCATCCAGTGGAAATAAGTCCCTGACAGAAGAATCTTCATCCATTTTAATATCAAGACCATGCTCGAGTGTCCCATCAGCAGAAGCTCCTAAAATTGCATCTCCATCATCTGATCTTCCTACAATATCAATAGAACTTTCTACTATACCATTGACGTCACCATCAATCTCAAAATCCACTGTAATAAACACGTTAGGCATTCATTTAAGCACAACAAAGACTGAACAAGGGAAACCATAATCGTGCATAAACATCGAGCAGTTTAGTTCAGTACAAGTCGACCAATGAGTGGCTTAACAAAATTCCAACTTTGTCGATTCAATTTCAAATCATCGAAGAAGAAGTGCATTTTAAAGATTCATTGAATGGTGGAAGAGATGTAAAGCCTAACTAAAAAACAGATGCAATATTTCCTCCAAAAATAAAGCATGATCAAATTCATAAAATATACTTTCGGAGTAAAAAGTAACTAAAAAAATAGCATAAATTTTCACAGTAATTATCCAATTATACACGATCTTCCAAATAATCAAAAATTAAAAATATATAAAACTATAATCATTTTAGGCTTTATCCAGTTATTACCCAACATTAGT
>CAIGRK010269125.1:5809-17813 GCA_903798315.1 Fraxinus greggii | reverse complement strand
TTTCATGAACGAACAAAACACATTGAGATTGACTGTCATTTTGTTCGTGATAAGGTAGTTGATTGTTTCATCAAGTTATTGCCAGTTAGATCTAAACATCAGTTGGCTGACATATTCACCAAGGCTTTACCGGCGTCTTCCTTCTTTCCTTTACTTTCCAAGATGGCCATTCTCGATCTCCATGGTCCATCTTGAGGGGGGCGTGTTAGAATAAATGAAACACCAGAGACACCAGAGAATTATTCAGCTGCAACACCAAAGGATTCAGCAAGCATCAACGGTTTATTTCAGCAGCAAAGTGTCCAGCTCANTGACTGTCATTTTGTTCGTGATAAGGTAGTTGATTGTTTCATCAAGTTATTGCCAGTTAGATCTAAACATCAGTTGGCTGACATATTCACCAAGGCTTTACCGGCGTCTTCCTTCTTTCCTTTACTTTCCAAGATGGCCATTCTCGATCTCCATGGTCCATCTTGAGGGGGGCGTGTTAGAATAAATGAAACACCAGAGACACCAGAGAATTATTCAGCTGCAACACCAAAGGATTCAGCAAGCATCAACGGTTTAGTTCAGCAGCAAAGTGTCCAGCTCAGCTCAAGTCAATTTAGCGCCAATGTTAGTTAGGAAGTAGTTATGTACCGTTGTCAAGTTAGTTAGTTGCTATATTTAAAAGCCACCACTGTAATGTGCATTCGATCAATTGAATGAAAAATCTATTTTCATTTTCAATTCTTTTTTTCAATACAAATGTTCAAAAAGATACCTTAAAATGACATATAATGAAGGAATAAATTTGACATTAAGGTCGGTCTGCGGGCCAGGGTCGGCCGGCCAGACCTCGATTTTTGTCAGGCTCGGTCCGTACCAGGCCTGTCCAGCCCCATTCATTTTACACCACTAGTGAATATAAACAATTGCCAGTCCACAATCTTGCACGAAGTGAAACTCAACAAGTTGTCTCAGACACCAAGAATTCCTTGGCATTCAAGTAACCTCAAAGATAACTAAAAACCAACGATGTGTTTTACTTACTCATGAGATAGAACAAAACCTCCTCGCAACCGTTAAGATTTGGAGAATATATAGCGAAAATCATCCATGATACTGAATTCTTTCTCGATTAAGTACATAAGGTTTTAATGTATATCCAAAATGAAAAATTTGAAAGAAAAATGTTAACAAACTAAAAAGAACTTGTAACCATCCTGAGGTGAACCAAAATATTTCTAGGCTTCAACTGCCTTTTGGGTCTTTGGCGTCTTGCTCATTTTGTTACTTGTTTTCTTAGCCGAATCCCCTGCATTTTTCGCTTCAGTCTCAAGTTCAATCCTACCAAAAACAGGATTTGGTTGAGCCATGACCTGACCGCACTTCAGCCCGCCCCATTTTGTATCATTCTGCAACAAATTATAACAATAAATCATCAGTCCTGTACGTACAGGTATGTGTGTGCGCGTGTGCATTTCCATGCATTGACACAGAGAGACAAACCCAAGTAACAGCTTTGAACTGGTCTTCAGAATAACCAAGCTGGGTGTATATTCTCAAACATAAACTAGGAGTGATAGGGGACAAAGCAATTGCTATGATCCTTAATGCTTCCAATACAATCACTAGGTCCTATTCGAAAAACAAAAGGTTGTTATCAGCGTAGAAACAAATGACAAAGAATTTCAAGTTAACACATTCCGAATTTTAATGAGAAAGCGCGCGCGCGCACACACACACACATACTTGTGTTTGTAGAAACAACCCAGCATCATGCAATCATATTTACAAGTGCACACGTGTAGGTTCCATGAAATATTCAGATAAGAGTAGAAAGAAGAAACCTTGGCCGCAGTTTCAAAGGCAGAACCCCCTTGCTTAAAAAGAGACCATGGTGCTTGTCCATCGATATAAACATTCCCGGCATTACCGATCTCTAGAACTGCCTCACAAGCTGATGACAACTCTAGGTTTTCATAATGTTTTCTGGCTTTCTCGGCCTACAAAAATAAGAGTCAAAATTATGCATAAACCTAGTATTTTATATTAAGAGAAGAAAATAATGGTCAGGTTCATAGTATTATGAGCTAGTTCAAGTGTCCCTTCCCCAACAAATAAGAACGAATTTTTGTATGCAAACTTTACCAGTTTCTCCACCGTATCCTTGAATGCATTTCCTTCTGCTGCAATAGCTGAATCAATAGCCAAAGTTGATTGGCAATTCTTTTTCAGAAGTCCAAGTGTACGGTTAAGAAGATTCCCTGTGATAAAGCTAAAGTTAGACTCCCGACATAAAAATCTGAAGCTTGGTTAGAGTTCTTTCAAATTGAATGAGCCTAACATGAATATCCCTTGTTTGTTTGTTATGTTATTAACAGAACAGTTATTACAACCTTTAAAATATATTCCAAAGTACATAAAATATTTATCACTGAAAGCAGAAAAGTTACATTGGTCATTGTAAAAGATAATTTAACTCCTAAGAAAACTGAATTTTTACTATTTGACTTTCTTTCAGGTGCATATAGACAGCTCTTTCCTCGCAGACAAGTGAATGAACAAACATGAGCACAAGTTTTGGCATTCAATAGATTAGCTGAATAAGAACAATACCAACTCAATTTGCCTTTGTTCATTGACTACAAATGCAGCTACATAAAGGATTTAAAATATACATGGGTTCAAGAATCTAAACAAATATGAATCCAAAATGCAATTGGGTATATAAAATTGACGAGAAATAATACCAATCGTGTTCGCAAGATGCGCATTAATAATATTGATAAAACGGCCCTCTGAGTAGTCCCCATCACTACCAAATTCCACCTCCTTGAGAAAGAAATACCTGACTGCATCAGAGCCAAATCTGTGCACCAAGTCGGTCGGCTCAAGTGTATTTCCCAGTGATTTTCCCATTTTCAAGCCATCCTAACAAATGAAAAGCATTAATTGTTAAATAAAGTAGATTAAATGAGAAAATAGTAAATGCATGCATAATGAACTGTATTTTATACAAGCAGAAAATAGATAGAAACCGTATTAGAAACAATCTTTCAAGGTTCAAGGTAAAAGATGAAAAACTAACTTAGATACCTTTGTCAAGAATCCATGGCCAAAAACCATCTTCGGGAGGCTTAGTCCAGCTGACATGAGCATTGCTGGCCAATAAACAGCATGAAATCGTAATATATCCTGCATATATTTGTCAAATAGCAATTATATACAAGCTATATATAAATGAACATTGAACTCCATGACATTTCTAGTCAATTAGGAAAAGGACAATGTCTCCTTCATCAATGACAAGGAAAAGAAAGAAAATACGGATGCAATTAACTGTCTAAAGTCACTGAAAAGTTACTAGCATGAAACTGAACGAGTCCACTTTAGTGGAAGAGACAAAAAGCGGGTACTCATAAGAGAGTAAATTAATTAAACAAGTGCATCACAAATAGGCTCTGTCCCGACGTTGAAGACCGTTTACTGAGGCATCATTCAAGATTTATAAATTTTATCCACACGGGCCTCAACAAAACCTAAACAATGACGTAAGTTCATGTTACGAGCTCCAACTAATGTATTTTTTGGAATTATTAATGATGAAAATGACTTCGTTTCTACATATATAGAATAGATAGGTTAATCTGTTGACATTTGAATACTAATTGACCAGCTTGTTTCCCTAAATCCCTAGAAAAGAAAATATAAACAATGACAACACTCTGTCTGAAGAGTTAGTAGTATGAGTACCTTGCCAATCAAGTGTAGAGATGCAGGCCAACCAGAAGAAATGGCAGCTTGTAAATTAGGTTTCTCCTTATCATCCAATAGAGCAGATATATAACTGTTTGACAATAAGAGAGAGAAAGAATTTAATATAAAAATTAGTCATGATCCTCCATTGTGTTATAATAGTTACTAGATTAGGAATGCAAAAGCTATGATTTTAAAAATTAAAATTCGACTTGCTAGAGGAGATTAGGATTACGGCATGCACAATGAGTTAGAACCAGTCATGGAATTGATATATTACCCCAACAAAGCATCAAACCATACGTAAATAGTTTGTTTATCATCATTAGGAACTGCAATGCCCCAATCTACTGATGCTCGTGAAATGGAGAAATCTCTCAAGCCACTTTTGATCCAACCTTGCACCTACAGAAGTTCATGCAGAAAGAAAGTGAAGCTACAATACATCTTGTAAAGACAAGATCATTGATTACTAAATGCTTAAAATATATTACAAAAAAGCAGCACTTTCCGTAGAATGGTGCAGATCAGGACATTGTCTAACCTCATTCAAACGATAAGACGGCTGGACAAAATCTGGGTTTTCTGTTAAAGTATCTTCCAACCGTTTTTGATACTTTGATAGGGCAAAGAAGTAATTGTCTTCCTTCCTCCGAACACATGGCTTCAGGTGCATGGAACAGCAATTATTTTCCAGCAATTCTTTCTCATCCTACAGGTTTCATTAGGAGAATGTTAAAGGAATAAAGCAGCTAAACAAGGGGAAACAGAAATATCTAGTCATATGGTGCAGTAAACATCTAGAAAGCTGACTTCAAACAAATATACATGCTCACATTCTTTATTCGATTGGTCACTCATAGTACAACTGTGTTCCTTGTGTATAACATTCTCCAATTCAACTGATAGAATATATATGGTCTCTATTTGCGTGTTTGGCAAAGCTTATAAGGTGATTATAAGTAGCCTTGCGCACGTCAAAACTAATAATAAAAGCTGGACATATAATCATATCCCTATATAAATCCCATTCTTATCACTCAAAATGCAATATCGATCTACTATGTGGTCCTCTCAGTTCCTTTCACCTCTTCTACCAGTCCTTTCCCTACTCGGGTTTCTCCCATAAGTCTAACGAAAGTACATAATCACAGTCCGGATTTACAGTAGTCATAGAGAAATTGAAAATGTGACAAACTATTACAAGCAAAGAACAAAGGACAAGAAAAATGAGGCAAAAGGGAGTACACTAAGGACTGAGAATCACAGTCATACTGGCCTTAATTGAGTTGTAACATATTACCACTTGATATCACAAACCAACTATAACTTATCCAGACACATAAATTATCCACTTAGTAGTCTCAAAACTAACTTCATTTATAGGAGGGTCAGAATCACATCATATCAATTTATCAACTCTTCAAGAGAATTCAGTAAGCGAGTCGCATAATTTCTCAAATTGTATACACTCATGCCAGAAAACTTTATTCTTTTAGCCATCTTTACAGTCAACTTAGATAAGCTCAACACAATTAATAGGATTAAAAGAAAAAAAAAAGGTTTCTTGTTTAAACACTGGACATTACCTTATATTCCTCACAATTGACACAGTACAATCCCTCATAATCAGCCCGATAGATATCACCATTGGCAAGAACCTTAGAATATAATTCCTTCACTAGGGCTTCATGTTTTGTGTCAGTCGTTCGAATGAACTTATCATAAGCAATGTCTAACTGCCATAATGAACGAGTTAAAGATAAATAATCAAAAAATGATGTCATCATAATAATTGAAATTTTAACAACAGTTAAATGCATGGAGGTATATACATCTCTCCAAAGTAACTTGTAAGATTGTGAAACAGAATCACAGTGTTCCCTTGGACTGGAACCATTAGCAGCTGCAGCGCTAGCAATCTTTTCCCCATGTTCATCTGTGCCGGTTATAAATATAACCTTCTTCCTGAGAAGCCTCTGCCATTAACAAAAAGAATTACAAAAAGTAGCCCATGTAAGATCCACTCAGCCATGTCACTAAAGAACCACTCAGCAATTAAAATTTTCAATTATTACATGGATTATTCGCAAAATAGCACACAAATCCACAGATGCATTACCTGAAAACGTGCAATGGTATCAGCAGCTATGGTGGTGTAGGCGCTGCCCATGTGAGGAGGGGCATTTACATAATAAAGTGGAGTGGTGAGTACAAATGCCTCTACATTGGAATAATTAATATTGGCATCCGTATAACTCGTAGTAGCACTGCAACTATAATAGCGAACTCCTTTCGAGAAAGAAGAAGAAAAGAGCAATTTCTTGCAAAAATACTTTTGATTTTTGGACTGGAGCTTTTGGGATTGTATCGTACTGAAGAAACGAGAAGATGATAAGAACCAGAGGCTGTTTTGCATTGAGTGTTGAACTCTACATGCCATTTTCTTTGAACAAGGTGCCAAAGCCTGTCACGACTTTGAGGACTGAGTCATGTCACAGGCCAGTTCAAAGGGGCATCAAGTGCAGAGATCTAAGGACAGTGAATTAATTTTGAGCAACAGCACCTTAAAAGTTTGACAATTGGCTATTGATAATGCCCGAACAAGATCAAAGAAAGTTAAAATTCCAAACTTGATTGGTTAACCAATAAGAAAAATGATTTCTGATGAATTCCTTCTGCTTGATTCCTGGAGAAAAATAATAATGAAATGTAAGTGAAAAAGTGGAGAAACTCAAGGTGTCATTTGCTGCCATTGTCTTCCTTCTAATTGTAAAACCTTCAACTTTAGTTTCATTAAAATCACATAACTAAGTGCCCATTAACTGAAATCTCACGTGTTATATTGTTGATAAACCACAAGAATTTGAATAAACTAATAATTAGGCAATTGAAAAGAAAATGCATAGAAATCTAATACATAAAAGTCCCATCTTTCCCGTCATTAAGCTAAAACATTTTCTTGAATAAAACTACATATTCCCATAAAATCTGATAAAAATAAAATCCATAGGAACTCAATCTATCTCAAAAAATAAAAAAACACGCCATATTCTCAGACACTCCTAAACTATAGGAACAATAAAAAATAATGAAAGAGAGAGCCTTTACCTGTGGAACAGAGTAAGTTCTAGATGAAATTTGCTCAGTTAGAGAGTGAAGTGTCAAAGGAAACCGCAAGAACAACACACTTTTTGACGAAAAACTGAGGAGCCTTTTGGATTATAACTTAAAATTGGCTATCAGCTTCGCCATATCCAGAACTGGTTTGTGCGTTTTTTTGGGGTCTTTTGCGGACTATAGGCAGATGAGCATTCTTGTGCTTATTGCTTAAAATTACATTTTTTTTCCTAATGAAATGTATTTTAAAAGTTACTTCCAAAATTAGGTATGACCTTCGGTTAACAAAATAAAAGTTAACATCTCATGTGGAAAGAGCAAAGTAATGTAAAAACCTAAGACCAAGCTTAAAAATCGTGAGGACTTTTCGATATTTATTCATCAAACGTGAGTTAAATATCTTGATTGTGGGTACTCTAACTCAAAATTGCCCATTGAAACAGATTGTTGTGACCAATATTCCATGCTCGATCAATCTATATCCAAATTTGTCTCATCTTCACATGGACCAAAAAAATTAAAGTAGAGAGTTTTTTGAAGTAAATTTTTGGAGATGGTCCTATCATAGTTAAATGAGGTTCCCCACTTCTTATTTTCAGCATTAACAAATTTCCAACATTCAATAAAGCAAAGCCTTACCAGGCTTATAAGAGTTCAAGCTTAACAGAGGTGAAATCTTTTGATCTCTTTAATAAGAGGAAAAAGAACAAAAATTTCCCACCCTCATTAATTTGAGAAAAAACACAGAGAAAAGTTATTTCTCCATTTTTTTTTCCTCCCTGAAAGGGCCTCAAATCAGGTTCCGGAGCTTTTCAAGAAAGGGTCTCATCCTTCAATATAATGATTGAATTGATCGGACATGATCACAAGTGAATAGAAAATCGAAACTTCTACTAGGGGTAGCTACCCTCAATAATTTGAGAAAAATACAAAGAAAAGTTATTTATTCTTATTCATTTTTTTATTTTTATTTTTTTGAAAGGGTCGCAAATGAAAACATATCTTTAATACTTGGCGGTCCATAGCTACAAAATCAAAAAAATTGGGGCAAATTTACAAAATAGTAAAATTTCAAGGGGCAAAATGCTAAAATCTCAGAAGAACGGAAACCAGAGGTTGGAAGTAAAACAACTTTATCCACACACCATTTCAGCTCTCTCTCTCTCTCTCCTCCTCCTCCTCCTCCTCCCCCTCCCCCCCCATTTTCCCCTGTATTCTTGAAGCACTTTCTGCAAAAATTGAGAAAAAATTGAAATTGTACAAACATGGCAATAGTTTTTGCTACATTAGGGCCAATGGCAGTTGGGGTGTCCTCAAAATCCCAATTTTCAAACAGATTTTCAATTAAGAGTTCAAGAATGAATTCAGACTTGGGGTTCATTACATCCCAGTTGAGTGGCATCAAAATTTCAACAACCCAGTTTCAAACATCTGCTCCCAGCCCAATCTCTGCTCCTTTCAGGCCTTCTCTCCAACCTGTTGCTCGTAATTTCCTTTCCCTCCATCTCTGTGTGTGTGTGATGTTAAAGATTTTATAAGTTGTTACTTCTTATATTGTTTTTGGCCTTTTCGTTTTTTTCCTTTAAATTATCTCTTCAAAAATATCAACCGCGTAGAGTTTTTCTCTTTTTGCTTTTAAGAATAACACAATTTATAGCTGAATGGAGGATAGAAAGTTTGCAGGTGCATTAAGATAGTATTCTTTTGAGTTTAAATCTTGACTTTTTGATCCCTTTTACTGGATTTTATGCCTATTTAAGTACCATGTTCCACATCTTCATTTTCATTGTAATTAAATCATAAATCAAAATATTGGAATATAAAGGGAGATGCGAGTTAAAAGGTTAATCTTTTGCTTTACTTTATAAATGACTGGTTTCTTGCTTGCAGACACAGTAATTTCAAATAGAAAATTTGATAATCATTGATGACGAAAAAGGATTCATGTCCAGACCCTAAATTTGTTAGGAAAAAGGCTTATGTCTTTGTTGATGATGATAATCATTGATGCAATCTTTTCTGCTGTAGTTCTCTTCTGGTTTCTGCTATAATTCTCTGTTGTGTCTTGTATCAAATTTACTTTCCCTTAACGAAACATAAAGTGGAATAGAATCCTTCTCTTGCTGCAATTTGAAGAATCTTAAGCAATCGAAGTTATTGTTTGACTTGGTATTTATTTGAATTTGGTTATCATAATAATGAACCTATACAAATTTAAAGATCCCTTTCTTGATGATTTCACATTCCCTTTGTCCAGCACTTTGTTCTATTTTGACGGGACAGAAATGTGAAGGGTAACATTCCCGAATAGTTGAGCATTAACTGATAGTCTTCCCTCAGTCAATGTCCTAGCCACTGCCATGGAAAGGAAACAAAGAAACATACGGATCGAATTTGAAAGGATTGAAATATGCTTTCAGAGAACTTTGTTTCCTTGTTCCCATGATTTCAGTTGATAATTTTCTTTTTCATTTTTTTTTTTTATCTTAAGCTTCTGTCTCTCAATATTATGGGCGTTGCTGCTGTGTTTCATGATTTCCCACAAAAAGGTATTGAACTGTTGGAGTCGATTTTAATTTCAGGTAGAATATGTCCCTTCACGGGCAAGAAATCAAACAAGGCGAACAAAGTTTCCCATTCAAACCACAGGACGAAGAGGCTGCAGTTTGTGAATCTGCAATATAAGAGAATTTGGTGGGAAGCCGGGAAGCGCTATGTCAAATTGCGGTTGTCGACCAAAGCTCTCAAGACCATAGAGAAGAATGGACTTGATGCAGCGGCTAAGAAAGCTGGAATTGATCTTAGTAAAAAGTAAATTCAATAGCAATTCAGTACTGCCGAATATTATTTTTTTTTCCTGAAAAATTGATGATTAATGTTTTTCGCAAGGTTTTGCTTTCATATTTTGTACCTTCTTTCACTTTAATGTTCATTATCTACCTCTTTTCAAAGTGCCCAAAGTTGGTCATATGTTAAAATCCTTGATTTTTGAATGCATATAAAGAAGTGAATCTGAATGGAAATTTACTCCATTATTCAGTCATTTCGTCAAATATTAACTTCATAAACTAGAAGAATCAACAAATACAGTTACATCAAGGATTTCCATCGACAAAAACACATCAAATAAACCTGGATTGGCTTGATTGCAAGTACATCCTAAACTTTGAATAGCATCATCTAAAAGGTTCGACCGGGTTAGATTCTTGGAGAAGGGCTGCAGCCTCAAAACACTCAGCGGCTTCCATTACTGAACTACCCTCACTCCTGTAGAGTAGCCCAAGATTGTACCATGCAGAAGGATTAGTTCTTTCGAGCCGCAATGCATCAGTCAGAAAGCTTTTTGCAACTGCCAGTGATTGGTCACTTAATTGCCTAAGAACAACCGCTGTAGATATCAAGCTCGGAACATGGTTCGGTTCAATGTCTAGGGCCTTCCCGAAAGACACGAGAGCCTCCTTGTGGAGACCTTTTGCTTCGTAAAGTAAACCTGGAAAACGAGAAAAGAAATCGTTCAGATTCTTTCCTTGAATCAACAATTTCAAATATTTCATAAAGAAGGCCTCTACTTGAATCCCAAGGAAAACGTGTTATGGATTAATCATAAATCATAATCCTAATTTCAAAAGCAATAATAAACAAGAAAGAATGAAAAACAAATGCAGAGCTTTACAATGATTCACCCTCAAGATGAGAGTAAGTATACTCGTATTTCAGAGAGAAATTTACAATGGAGATCTCACGACTAAAGATCCCACGAGTTTCTTTACACATTCTTAAGAATTTAGGGCGATCTAGTAAAAAATATAAGCACCCTATATACCCCTATAATAGTCACTATATGAACATGTATAAAATTAGACACCACAGAATCCTACAAGATGAAAATGCGAGTATAAAGCAAAAAATGAGATTCTACACATGATGAAATGACATCTCAAAAGCTCACTAGGTTTTGCCTTTTGTGTTCTCCGGGAGTTTCTCTGAGAACATAGTAAAAGAGGAAACAATTGTTCTTGGTGCCACAATGAGTGCCGCTCGGTTCATAATTTTAGACCATTCCCAACTTTTTGGACAAACTAATTGAAATACGGTTCACTTAGTGTCATCTAACAAGAATTTTTGTTACTATAGATTTCAACATTATACGTTCCAATTTAGTTAGTGACAATTCAAAAGAAGAAACGAGAAAGAGAAAAATGAAATTCATCAGCCATGTCCACAATTGGCTCTATGCGTTGGTTTTTCATATCCATACTTGTTCTCAAGAAAGGACCAAATTCTACCCAAAGATTAATCAATAACATGGTAATGAACTCCAGGAAACAGACTGCAAATTGATTATCCCATGCAGAAGCAGTCCATGAGGACAGTCATGGATCACGGTTGTCAATCACACAAACACGACAGTTCAATTTTTTTTTTTCTTAAAGGATCATAAAAGACTTAAATGAAAAAATAAAATAAAGTAAAATAAAATANCCATGTCCACAATTGGCTCTATGCGTTGGTTTTTCATATCCATACTTGTTCTCAAGAAAGGACCAAATTCTACCCAAAGATTAATCAATAACATGGTAATGAACTCCAGGAAACAGACTGCAAATTGATTATCCCATGCAGAAGCAGTCCATGAGGACAGTCATGGATCACGGTTGTCAATCACACAAACACGACAGTTCAATTTTTTTTTTTCTTAAAGGAACATAAAAGACTTAAATGAAAAAATAAAATAAAGTAAAACAAAATACCCGTGGAATGCCATCTAGAAGCAGAATGTGAACTGATGGCCTCAGATTTTGAAAGACAAATTTCAGCATCCCGCCATTGACACAAGCTTGTATAAACATTTGCTAGATCATGCCATGTTTCCATTTCTAAACTCCTGTAACTGTTCCTCCTGTTCTGTGGATTGAAAAAGGTTCAGAGTAATGAAAATGAACATGAAAATAAAAAACACAGCCTAACAATATCCAAGTTCCCTCTTCAGCATATCGTTGTAGTATTTACTTTTCCTGCTCATAAAGTACCAAGGTTGAACCAGTTTCCTTGAATTTCAAATTTGACATCACTTAAGGGAATGCTGAGAGAGAGAGAGAGAGAGAGAGAGAGAGAGAGAGAGAGAGAGCGAGCGAGTGTTGGG
>CAIGRK010269105.1:0-11548 GCA_903798315.1 Fraxinus greggii | reverse complement strand
TCAATCCAACACAATCAAGTATCGATAGGGTCGGGTTGTGTTGGTCAGTTTGGGACAATTTATCAATAAAGATTAAAGTAGGCGAGTCGGGTTGAGCGGATTTATAATTGACTCATCATTTATATAATATTAGGTCTCTATAATTGCAATGACAAAACAATTTGAATTATTTTGGCATTTCGTGCCCGAAAATATTACATGGACAGATTGACATTAAATTATATGAAGTCAAGAAATATTTTTGGTAATTAAAATATTTTTGTGTTGAATGTGCATTGACTTATACTATTTTCGTAAAATGCATTATATCCAAGTCTTATAATATTATTCTAAGAGTTTTCATGTCTTGTGCTATATTCAAGATTTCTCGTGTATGACATTTGCATATATAGAACCTAGTTAATTAGTAGTATATAATTTGTGTATGGCTTCCTCAAACTTTTTGCCCAAAATTTACCAACAAGAACTAACATTTTAATCTAGGTTTTTCTGAATATTGTAGCTATTGGAGGTTATGTGAATAAATAGAGTGACTCAATTTCGTCCAAACAACATCATAATACTTGTAAAGTTCATAAATATAGTTTGGTTGGGTTAGGCGTGTTTATTCGATTTTCATGAGTTAATACATAACTCGACCCGACCCGTCTACATAACAACCCACCCAACCCGCGTAAAAACTACAAAAAAAATCAACCCAAATCGGTCGGGTTGGTTCGAATTGGATGATTTTGGCGGGTTCGATCGGGTTTTGTCTACCCATAGGTGTTGTAATGATGTTAGTGGCTGTGGTGTAGTAGGTGGAGGTGGGGTGCAGCTGCGATGGTTTTGGGATGTTGGGTTGATTTTTTCCTTCGATCTTCTTAGTTAGAGTTTTTGGAGGGTGCGGTGCGGAGAGGTGGTTTGGTGATGTTGGTATTGGTCGTGGTGATGACGGGTAATTTTGGATCTAATTTTTTTTTTGTGGTGGTGGTTGTAATGTTGGTGACGGTGGTGAGGATATTGGCGGTGTTGGTGAGGCAGTGGCGATTGGCAGTCTTGGCGGGGTGCGGGGGTTGAGGATGGGATAACGTGAGGTGAGAGTGTTGGGATAACGTGAGGTGAGGGTATTTGTGACCAATAAATTGATTAATTTGTAGCAAATAATTAATATGTGATAAATTATTTGAGATTGTGAGATTGTGATGTGACAAATAAAACAAAGTATTTGAGATTGTGAACAATAAATTGGATATTTTGTGTAATATGTGACCGATAACTCATGACTAATGAATAATATGTTATATGAAAATTTGAGTCGTAACTTATAAAATTTGTGATTTGTGACCGATAAATAAATTGTAACATATATTTTTTCAGATTGTGACTGCTGAATAAATTGTGACCTGTAAAATTTTAGATTCATAACTGAGAAATAATTTACGACCTATGAAATTTTTGATTTGTGACCAATTAATTTGATAATTTGTAACCAAATATTATAAAATTGTAACCTTAATATATTTAATTAATTATTTCATAAATAAAATATAATTAATATTTGATTTTTAAGTTTTAAACCTTGTTTCTTGGTTTTGAATGGGCCATACATAATCTCTTAGATATGAAATTTTTCATCTGGTGGAAATTACATCTACTCAGGCATTTCAACTTCACAATTCAAAAATAAGATTTACAAGTTTTTTATTCAAAAATCAGATAATAATTCAAAATTTTAATATTAGTAATATGTTATGAAATAAAATTAATACACATACCCAACCACTCACCACCCATTCTCTTCTATCTTCCCTCCCTCCCTCCCTTATCTCCTCTCTTTAACACCCCGCCAAAGATATCGCCAAAGATAACGCGACATGATGCTCAAGACGTCACCACCATAGCAGCATTGCTTTGAAGCAGCCAGTGGCTGCGACCTCATCAATTCGAAAAAGGCATCACGATTGTGAATCTGTTAAGAAAACAACGACAATAGGTTTGTTATAAACAGGGACAAGCGTGTGATGTATGTGGTGGTGCAGTGGTATGTGCGGTGATGATGCTAGTTGTTGTGGTGCAGTGGATGGACGTGGGGTGCAGCGGCAATGGTTTTGGAATTTTAGGTTGATTTCTTCCTCTAATATGCTTAGTTGGGGTTTTTGGAGGGTGCAGTGTGGTGAGGTGGTGGTGGTTATGTTGGTGGTGTATTGAGGTGATGTTGATGTGGTGGTTGTTGTGATCTTAGTGGTGACGATATTGGTGGTGTTGGTGAGGTAGTGGTGGTTGGCGGTGGTTGTGGATTGGATAATGTGAGGTGGGGTGTTTGTAACCAATAAATAATATGTGACAAATTATTTGAGATTGTGACCAATAAATTGGATATTTTATAATAAATAAATAATATGTGACCGATAACTTGTGACTAATAAATAATATGTGATCTAAATATTTGAGTCTTGACTTATAAAATTTGTTATTTGTGGCCGATAAATAAATTGTAACCTATAATTTTTTTTATTTGTGACACGACGCTCAAGACTTCACCACCATAGCGAAATTGCTCTAAAGTAGCCAGTGTATGCGGCCTCATCACTCTGAAGTAGAAATCACCATTGCGAATTTGTTAAGAAAACGATGACGAAGTGTGTGTTATAAGTTGCGATGAGTGCCGCTGTTTCATGGTGATTATATATTTGAGTGTCTGACACAAAAAGGGGGTGTATCTGTGGTGGTGCGGTGGTGTCCGCGGTGGTAATGCTAGTGGTGGTGGTGGTGGTGGTGTACTAGGTGTAGGTGGGGTGCAGCGACGATGGTTTTAGGTTGATTTATTCCTCCGATCTCCTTAGTCAGAGTTTTTGGAAGGTGAGGTAAGGTGGTGCGAGATGGTGTTGGTGGTGTCAGCGGTGGTCGTAGTGATGACAAGTAATTTTGGATCAGATTTTTTTTGTGGTGTTTGGGTGGTGGTGGTGGTTGTGATATTGGCTGCAGTGGTGAGGTTGTGCTGATGTTGGCGTTGGTAGTGGTCGGTGATGGTGGCGGTCGTGGCAGTGGTGCCGTAGTTGTAGGTGGGATAATGTGGGGGTGAGAGTGTTTGTGACCAATTATTTGATTGATTGTGACAAATTATTTAAGATTGTGACCAATAAATTGGATATGTGATCGATAATTTGTGACTAATAAATAATATGTGATCTAAAAATTTGAGTCCTAACTTATAAAATTTGTGATTTGTAACAAATAAATAAATTGTAACTTATAATTTTTTTTGATTTGTGACTGTTAAATAAATTGTTACTTTTAATTTGTAACCAATTAATTTGATAATTTATGACAAAATATTATAGAATTATAATCTTAATATATTTAATCAATAACTATATATTTAATTAATTATTTCAAAAATAAATTATAATTAATATCTTAATTTTGAAGTATTAGACCTTATTTCTTAATTTTAAAATAGGTCATACTTAGTCTCTTAGATATGAAATTTTCCTTAAATCTATTTTCTTTAGACCAAGCAAACCAATGAGTACGTTTGGCCAAGCTTAAAATAATTTAAATTTACTTTTAAATAAAACAAGTTTCTAAAAATTTTACTTTCAAAGTAGCAATATACATATTTTTAATTTCGACTAGTAAAAAAATTTTCATTTTAAAACTTACTTATCTAGGCTCTGTTTGAGCCTTAAAAAATGAGTTTTGTAATAATGATTTTTTTAAGAGAATGTATAGTTAAAAAGTAGAACAAAAAATTTGAATTTACGTATAAAATTATTTTACTAAAAAAATATGTGATTAAAATAAATATGAGGAGAAATATTTTTTTAGAGAATTTGACTCAAACATGGACTTAGTAACGAGACGTGCAATGGACAACAAAAAGTTATGTTTGGCAGCTTTAGCTACAACCATAGGTCCTTTTTTTTTTTTTTTTCAGGAAAGAACCTTTTTTTTTTTTTTTTGTGCTTTTTGGCCATGTCATTTACTATCTCCACCCATAAATACAGGCCTTGATTTTATTTTATTTTTCATCATTCTCAAATTATATGTTATTTTTCTAATATATCCCTATTTAATATACTTGTTATTAATAAATATAAAATAATCATTATTTAAAGTATGCGTATATTAGAAAAAATGTAAGAAAAATTAGATTTTTAATTATATTAATTATATATTTTTAGACTGTGTAAAAATAGAAATAAAATTATTTTCAAGGGACGGAGGTAGTATTTGGTAGCAATTTCAAAAAATATAATATTAGATTTTTTAAGTAGATTTAACGCTGAAAGGAAGTAATCAAAAAATGTGAATAAGACTTAATATGTTATTTTTACTTAATTTATCTATATCATTAAAGTAGACTGAGATCAATAATCTGAATAACTTAATAATATCATTAAATAAGGTATGTATGTTTACAAGATAAGCTTATCCCCCATATCAGCGCCTCCTAAAGCTATAGAGTGTCTTTTGACTTTATTACCCCTTTCGTCTTACACGACCACTAAGTATTCTACTTTTATTGGATTTTTTTTCCCAATATTCATTAAAGATGGATCTAGTCTGATGCGAATTCACGTATCAATTATAGTTGTGGAACCCTCGACAAATTAGAATAATCCAAGAAAGTCAAAAATTAAGGTTTGAAAAGCTCGATCCAATAAATTAATGAACCAAGAATCAAGACTAGTTGAATTTGTAGAATGCCAAAAGAATTTAATTTTTGATAAATTCGAAATTAATTTAATGAAGAACGTGAAGAAAGCAAATTTGCCTCGTAATAATCTCTCAATAATTGTGTCTTTACAATGAATATAATAGGTCTTATTTATAAGGAACTCATAAAATCTAGCAAAAAATGGAATTTAAGTTTTAAAAATATCAAACATATATAATACAAGAATTTTAACTAAAATAGAAGATTACGCAAAAAATTCAAAAAAAAGGGGCTGAAAATATACTATGCGGCCGGATAATGTAAGTCTATGTGCATAGATCAACTGGACTTCTTCTTTGTGGCCTCGGGTCGCATGCCCTGAACAACTATATGATCGCGCAGTTGATACGTCCAGGTTCCTCATCCTCTGCTTGAACCAGTTGATCCATTTTGTTTCTTCTTCCAAGTCTAACACGAAATTTGTTCCTTTACTTGTTGTGATCAACTTTTCGTTCACCGTAATTTGAGCAAGCAATCTCATAGCTACCTTGGCTCGCTTCGCTCGCAACCTAGTCATCAGTATCCCCTTAACGATCAATGGATCATTGTCCGACTTGTCCTCGTATCATGGATCACGTCATCCACTACCTCTTCAAAAGGATTCGACCTCGAATCTGTACCTACATCAAAAATAGAAAGATCAGAGACATTAAACGTAGCTGAAGCATTATACTCACCTGAAAGATCTAATTTGTACGCATTGTCATTGATCTTTTTCAAGGACTTGGAATGGAACATCTCTCCGTGGCTGCAACTTCGACTTTATTTGATCTGGAAAACACTCTTTTTTCAAGTGCACCCAAACCCAATCTTGTAGTCCAAATGTAACGTGCTTTCATCCCTTATATGTTTAAGAAGCATAATGCTCATTTTCTTTTCAATCTATATCCTTATCTTTTCATGGAGTGATTTCACCAATTCGGTCTTCTTCTTTCCATCTAAACTACATCTTTCATTCACGGGTAAAGGAATTAAATTCAAAGGTGTTAGTGGATTAAAACCATATACAATTTCAAAAAGCGAGTAAGAAGTAGTAGAATGTATGGCCATATAATATGCAAATTCTATAAATGGTAAACACTCATCCCAACTCTTCAAACTCTTATTAACTATTGTGTGTAACAATTGTATCATAGTCCTATTAATTACCTTAGTTTGTCCATCAATTTGTGGGTAACTAGTTGTAGAGAATATTAGTTTGGTCCCTAACTTATTCCACAAATTCCTCCATAAGTGACTAAGGAATTTAACATCTATATCTGATACAATGCTTCTAGAAATTCAATGTAAGCACACTACTTCCTTAAAGAATAGATCCGTAATATTAGTGGTATCTTCGATTTTATGACATGGAATAAAATGTGTCATCCTACTAAATCTACAAATATGGAATCTCTTCATTTCTTAGTCCTACGTAAACACAACACAAAATTGATAGCCACAGCAACCCAAGATTCACTAGGAATAGGTAATGGCAATATAAATCCTGAGGTAAAACCTTAGATTTCATATTTTTACAAGTGCATCTACTACAAACCCGATCAACTTCTACTTTCATCTTAGGCCAATAAAAATATCCACTTAGCATCTTTAAGGTCTTCTTAACCCCTAAATGACACATTTGACCTTCACTATTTGCCCCACGCACCAATAATTCTCTCATTAAACATTTAGGAACATATAACTTATTTTTTCCAAAATAAATACCTATAATGCCTAAAGAATCTATCCATAACACCTTTATCACATGATTCGTATTTATTAGAAAAATATGGATCACTAGCATACATGTCCTTATCATATTCAAATCCTAACAATTTAGAACCTAAAGACATTAGAAGTACGTACTTCCTTGATAAAGCATCTGCTACCACATTTTCTTTATCTTGTTTGCACCAAATAACATATGAAAATGTCTCGATGAACTTCATCCACCTTGCATCTCTCTTGTTTAGCTTGCCTTGACCCCTTGAATGCTTCAATGACTCATGGTCCGAGTGAATCACTTTGGCCATAGATAGTGTTGCCATGTCTCCAAAGCTCGAACAAGTGTATACAACTCCTTGTCATATGTAGGATAATTAAGAGCTGCCCCACTTAGCTTTTCACTAAAGTAAGAGATTGACCTTCAAGATAGCTCAATACCGATTCCTGATGCATCACATTCAATCACAAAAGTATTGTTAAAGTTAGATAATGATAAAACCGGTGTGGTGCATAACTTATCTTTAATAATATTAAAAGTATGTTCTTGTTCGACGCCCCCAATGAAATCCTACACTTTTCTTTACAATCTCAATGAGTGGTGTAACAAACATGCTAAAGTTTTTAACAAAACGCCTACAAAAACTAGCCAACCCATGAAAGCTCATTATCTCAGTTATGCTTTTAGGTATTGACCACTTTTTGATGGCTCTGATTTTTTTCTCATCCACTTCAATACTCTTAGCACTAACGACATATCCAAGAAAAATAACTTTTTTCATACAAAATGTGCATTTTTTAAAGTTAGCATAATGTTGTTCTTATCTTAAGACTACAATTACACATCTCAAATGCCTTATATGTTCTTTTAGATCCTTACTATACACCAAGATGTTATCAAATTAAACTATTACGTATTTACCTATGAATGCACGTAAAACATGATTCATCAATCTCATAAATGTACTAGGCACATTAGTAAATCCAAATGACATGATTAACTACTCATACAACTTATATTTAGTTTTAAAAGCAATTTTCCATTCATCTCTTTCCCTCATCCTAATCTAATGATAACCACTTTTAAAATCACTTTTACAGAATATGCATCATCCATGTAATTCATCAACATAACATCTAACCTAAGAACAGAATGACGATACTTTACTTTTATATTGTTGATGGCCATGCAGTGGACACACATCTTCCAGGTTCCATCTTTCTTTGACACGAGTAGCACTGGCACGAAACATGAACTCATACTCTCCCTCACATACTCTTTGCTCATCAAATCTTCAACTTGACTTTGAAGTTCCTTAGTCTCCTTAGGATTACTCCGATAAGCAGACATGTTTAGAATGACAGCCCCAGTTGCGAAATTAATTTGATGTTCAATGCCGCAAATAGGTAGTAGCCCACTAGCATGTCCTCCGAAAATACGTTTTCAAATTCCTGCAACAAAGAAGTAGTCAAACTAGTGAGGAGTGTATTAGATTTCTCATGATTGAGGAATGACTCCTTATAACCAACAAGACCTTAGGTCAGTTCTCAACTACTGCCCTCTTGAACTAACTCCCTTTTGCAAAGAAATTCACTTTCGACTTTTTTATCCTCTCACAAGACTCTTTTTTCTTTTCTCTCATGTGACTCTACTATTTGTTACTCACCTTTAGCTACATCACTATTTTCTCTTTTACTCTCTGTTCACTCCCTTTTTCTCTCAACATTTTTTCTTGCTCACTTTTCAACTTGATTTGAACTTCATACACTTGTTGTGGTATCAATGGTGTAAGAGTAATAGATTTCTCATCCTTAGTAAAGGTGTACCTATTTTTAAACCGTCATGAATCACCTTCCGATCATATTGACATGGTCTCCCCAACAAAATATACCCGGTATGCATAGGAACTACATCACACATCACTTTGTCATGATACCTCCCGATTGAGAAACTCACCAACACTGTCCTATTCACCTTAACCTCACCACATTCATTCAACCATTGCGATTTGTAAGGCCTAAGATGTTATAGCATATGAATCCCAATTTTTCAACAAATGTTGTGCTAGCCACATTGGTACAATTAATAATCATAATACATACCTTGTTATTGGCATCGCATCTTATATGAAATATGTTCATTCTTTGTTGCTCAAAGTCATCCACTTTTATTTGAGTATTAGGAGCTCGTCGTGTGACCAATAGCTCTGCCACTGCATACTCTATTTCATCACCATTGCTAGCATCTTCCAATTTCGACATCATCATATTCACACTTCTCCATTGTCACGTAAGATCATCGCCCTTTTATTGGACATTAAGAAGTAATGTGTCCTGATCCCAAAAACCTAAAGCACTTGATATTCCGATTCCTAGATGGTTGGGAATTCACCTTGGGTCGTGTAGCTTTGCTAGCAACTTCCTCTTTTCCCTTCGGTAGCTCAGTCGTACCTTTTGAAACAATCTCATCACCTTTTTTATTATCTCACTTAGGTTTCCAAGAGGAATTAGAAACCGATGTATATCTAGTTGTCCCCTTCCTCTTCAATTGACTTTCCATCATCATAGCTACATGTAGCATGTCTTCCAACTCCACATAATTTTGCAACTCTACCACATTAGCTATATTCTTATTCAAACCATTCAAAAATCGGGGCATAATGGCCTCTCGATTCTCCTCAACATTTGCTCTAATCATCGCAATATTCATCTTCTTGTGATAATCCTCCACACTCCTAAAACCTTGGTAGAAGATTTGCAATTTTTTATGAAACTCCCTATAATAATGATTAGACACAAACTTCTTCCTCATGATATCCTTCAATTCTTCTAATGTATTAATAGACCTCTCACGGTTTCTCCTCCTAGATGTTACTACTTGTCCCACCAAATGATAGTATAATCTGTAAATTCAAGTACCGCAATATTTACCTTTTATTTGCTCCGAATAGTTGTGGCAATTAAATATCAACTCTTCTTTCTTTTCCCACTCCAACTATACTTTTGGATCACTCCTTCATTTGAATGAAGGGACTATCATCTTGACATTGCCCATACTTCTATCAACACCATCTCCAACAAGATCCCTACCCTTCCTTTTATGCCTAACTCCTCTATCCTTCATTCTTCCTAACTCGATATCTATGAATGCATCCTTATTAATATCACTATCCACTTCCCATTCACCAGCGTAATCCGCTCTACGATCCCACCTCCCTTGCCTCCTCGCGTTAGGAATTTCTCTAAATTGTTCCATACATAAGTTAGCAAGCAATGTATCTTGCATATCTAATCTGTCTCTCACATTTGCAAACAACCTTTCTAACCATCGCGTTACCTCATCCGACATGTTGATTTGATTATTCTTTCCACTTGAAGTAGAACAGTCTCTGTTAGACATCCTAAATCTAATTTAATACTTATCTCACATGTATACACTAGTCTATCACTCAACTTGGTTTTTCCTCTCTATTAGTCTCACCACTCTGCATTTTTATACTGAATGCTTTATTGCAAGTGCTTTAAAGAATTAATTTAATCTCAGTCAAAATTTAACCCTTGTAGAGTCCAAATAAAGAATTGAATAATGAAAGTGAACTATAATGACTCAAGAAGTTAGGAATTTGAACTTGAATGAAATGTTAATGATTATTGAATTCGGATTGGATACTCTTGAATTTGTAATTTTTTTTATTCAAAAATGAACTTGTATGCCGCTGGCCATTTTTTTCGATTTTTTTTCATTTTTTCCTTGGAAATTCAACTAGATACCAACAAAAGAAACATAAACTAATTTGGATGATAGATTAACACGCAAACAAGTTTTGAATTTTTTTTGGTATTTTACGGATAAGAGACTCGAAAAAAATAAAGAATGCGAAGAACAAGAAGAACGAAGAACAAGAGACTCAAACAAAAAGAAGAAATAAATAGGATATAACATTGGAGCCTTGCTCTAATATCAACTGGTACGAACCTATGTAGTAATTGTAGTTATGGAACCCGCGATAAATTAGAACAACTCAAGAAAGACAAGAATCAACGATTAAAAAACTCGACCCAATAAATTAATGAACCAAGAATCAAGACAATTACTAATAATATCTTGTCCCTTGATCACAAAACTTATGAACCTTAGTTGAATTTGTATAACGCCACAATGATTTAATTCTTGATAAATTCGAAATTAATTTAATGAAGAACGAGAAGAAAGCAAATTTGTCTCGCAATAACGTGTCAATAATTGTATTTTTGCAATGAATATAATGAGTCATATATATAGGGAACCCATAAAACCTAGCAAAAAAACGGAATTTAAGTCTAAAAAATATAAAAAATATACCATACAAGAGTTTTAAATAAAATAGAAGATTACGTGAAAATTTCAAAAACGCGTCCGAAAAATAATTGTGTGTATATATATATATATTTTTTTTATTTTTTTGTCTAAAATATAGTGTTTAGTTTTGTTTACTCACGACATATTTTTATTATATGTATGTTTGGTTTGTTTGATTGATCAAAACTTCAATGGAATTTCGTGCGATTTAATTAAAATTAAAGTTAAACAGATAAATTTACATTAGCATTTGGTTTTAATAAGTAGTCGAAAAACAAGTGGTTTCGAGGTATAATAAAATACATTTTTCACATAGATAGAAATTCAACAAACTTTAAACACCTCAATTGAAATAAATCAGCTGCCAAAATGATTTTTGTTATGGGAAACCAATTATTCTGTATTATCAATAGTAATTCATAATGTGAAATAAGAAAAAATGAAAGTAAGGAAAAAAAAAACACAACTTGAAAAGTATCTCCAATGCTTCCTGAATTACATACAAAAATAAAATTGCGTTTGGTTTGTTGTTTTCGATTTTCAATTTTGCAAAATATTGAAAACGTGTTTGATTTGGTATATATGAAAAATATATTTATAATATATTAAACATCACATCAAACAAGAATCATTTTTTTGGATATTTTGAACCCTATTACAATCTAATTATTTCAATAATATCTTACTTTTCGCTTTTCAATATGTAATAAATATTACAAAATCTATAATATATTAAATTTTTGTCATGTATGAATTTCATATTATTAATTCTTAATTAACATTCACATTAATCTAAATTCAAT
>CAIGRK010269024.1:0-12635 GCA_903798315.1 Fraxinus greggii | reverse complement strand
GAGAATAAGTGGTTAAAAAGTATGAAAAAATTACGTTTACGTGTATAATATTTTATTGTATGAATACGTGGTTGAAAATGATCCGATAAAAAGAAAGAGAGTTTAAATAGAAAGGAAGTCAATCGGGCTAAATTACTGTGATTTTTCTTTAATTTTAAACCTCCTCTACATTTTAATGATTTTGTTTTCAACCATGCTATATGTATAACAGAGAATAAAAAACGATAGTCGATGGGGGACTCACTTTTTTCTTTTTCTTTTTTCGAATTTTTTAATCACGCGAGACCTGCAAGTATGTGTAAGAGGTTGTCAACCTCTATGGTCATCAATTTATGTACAATTGGAGTTGTCCTCAATTTTTATTTTTATTTTTTATTTATTTATTTAATTTTTTTGTGAAGCGAAAAGATTCTCCTGATTGTGAGTGGGGCCACATTGTGATTCGACAAATTTGACCATTACCAAGTGCGAAATTGTTCTTCTGTCCACTGTTCTTGATTTGGCCCGAGAACAGACAGGAGAATCTTTCCATTTGATTCCAACTCTATTTCATCAATTCAAGTGCCTTTTTAAACATAAACACCCTATTGCGTAAAGCAAGAACCTGGACCTGAAATAAAAAACACCCTTCTCGTTCTGAATTAAGGTAAAAATATCTTTCTATTTTTTAATTATTAATATTATTATTTTACACTTCATGAATGATATCCGTTTCTTGATTGTGGGAAAGTTATTATTAATTTATGCGGAGTTGCATGATTGATACTTGCGGAATCAATTTCATCGATTTTACTGAATAAAAGGGATTAGTTTTGATTGCTGGCAAGTTAATTCAGCCCCAATTTTGAACGTTGACCATTTTTTTGTCAAGAGAATTTATGTTTGCTTATACTCTCAAATAAGGGGTAAAGTTTTCCTTTTCGTGACAAATTTGAGTTAAATTATTGTTCCAGAAATTTGAAGTGAACTTTTCTTCTTTCTTAGTTTGTACTTCTTACTTTTGGGAAAACTAAATGTATTGCCCAGCTGTTGGTTTGTTGATTTATATTATGTTAGTTTCTACTGATTTGGGACTTAGCTGCTTGTAGAATTTTGACTGATCTCACAAAATTATATAATGTGTACACCATCGAATCCGTAGGTCACATGCTTATATAAATTGGGTGGTGGAGTTAAGCTGATATATAGTATATTGTGGGGGTATTCTTTGAGCATTGCTCTAAAGTTGGGTCTGGAGTCATGCGTAAGCAGTAATGATTTTGGATTAAACTCAAGCTTCTAGTTTTTTATTGTTGGAGGTTGAATTACAATCACACAACGGAGTGGACTTATATTTTTGTGGGAGTGCAAATCTGATGGAAAAAATGACAAGATTAAAAAATTTTAGAAGATGATATAATGACCATCCTTTTTGCCTACGGTATAGTCTAATTTTCTATGAATAGGATGCCTGACTGAGGCAATGTGCTAGCTAAATGTTGGTGATCTTGAAATTGTGCCGATGCAGGCATTTAGAATTGTTTATTTCAGCTCAGGTTTTTGAAGTTCAACTGTACTGTCTATATCATAGCAAAGTTACAGTATTTTATTCCATTTAATTGTATTGTGCATAATTTCTTTCATTATTGTGCCGGTAATAACAATCTTGCAACTATTATATGCTGCTTTCAGACTGTCTTTCCAGTTCCAATTGTGTTTTGTACATTTCGTGTTCGGCATCATAGTAGCGGTTTGAAATTGGAATTAATAGAAAGGTGTATATAACTATGAAATTCATTTTTATTTGTAGATAATCTACTTCAATGTGAATATTAAGGCCAAGACGTAACTGCATGTTAGCTTTTAATTTCCACTAAAAGGCTTAGATCATCCCCTTGTAGTTGTCATCTTGTAGGTTCTGTCTTTCTCTAATTTCTCTATAGTGAATCATGTGATTTAACACTAATTACATTTTCCTATACGTTCTCCATTCATTCTTTTGCGTGTATATATGTAAGTCAATTCTAGATTGTTGGATATCTCTCTCTCTCTTTATTTCTTTTATGTCCTTTCATGATTTGGGCTGACAGAAATCACTTTTAGCAGCATGGATACGAGGGTGCTTTTATTTCTATTCATTGTCTGCACATGCTGGTGCTCTAATGCTAGAGAGCTGCTGACTGCTAACTACTTTACTAGAAAAGATGAGAGTTTTTCAGGTAGTTCTTTGGAATATATTTCCTTTTCTAGTTTTAAATGCTGGTAAATTTTGGAGCAACAATTTAAAGATCATGCCTTCCAATATGGGAGTAGCAATTTTATGAAAGTTTGGTCTATTTCTCTCTCTCCGGGCGAAACCCTATTACATGACGTATGCTTCTCACCATAAAATGGACTAAGCTTGATGAAAACTCCAAGTATTTATTCAATTAGGATTGAATTGCCTATTCATAAAACATAAACATTAAAAATAGTCATTTAATTTTCTATGTAGACTTCTTGACACTAGTCAAATCTCTTCTATTATGTCCTTATAGAGCACCCACATGTTGCTAATTAGCACACCTAGTCCCTCTTCTTACAGAAAATAAATATCTTTGGTCCCTATCTTATTGCAGAACTGGGATCTGTTTGAAACTAATTTGGCTTTATTGATAAGATGAACATAAGTAATTTTAATTCCAAAACATAGCAAATAATAATGTCTGTCTTGTGCTAGCAGTCTTGCAGACAAACAACAAGTTGTCAGAGGGAGAAGCTCAACTTGTGGAAGAAGTTAGCAAGAACAATGAATTGTGTACACTGTGCGAAGATTTCGCTTCTGAGACACTTATTTATCTTTCGGAGAACAAAACCCAAACAGAGATCACTAATGTCCTTCACAAATCCTGCTCTAAGATACTGACGTTCAAGCAGCAGGTATTTGTAAAACTTGGCCTGAAGTGATAATTGTTTACTAAAATTTTATGTTGGCATTCTATGCATCCGTTAAATGATTGTGATCGTCTGAACTGACCTATCTGAAAATACTTTTAGCCACATGAATTAGTCACCGCTACTTAGATTTATCATCACTTGTGAGTATGCCTAAATATTGTGAGTTCGAACCTTAATGTAATGTTCTTTTGCTTTGATTACGTATCTGCATTAACAGTCAATTAGCTGCGTGGCTTTGAAAAGAAATCATGGTATTCATTCTTTGAGGAATGATATGATGTAAAATTTTAGGACTATATTTATGTTTTCATTCAAACATGAAAACAAAAACCAGTTTTATGTCTATTTTTTGATGGTGAATTTGTACTTCCACCTGATTGACACCCATTTGTTTACTATTGGGCTAATTTAGTTTTTTTTTTTTTGTACCCTATAGGCAGAGAAGAGAATATCCAATTTTTCTAGCACAAGAATATAGTTCCAGTACCTGTTCTCCTTGTGTTATCAAGCCTAACACTTCATGTCACTTCTGGAAATTTTGTCCATGCAGTGCATTGTATTGGTGGACTATTATGCCCCCCTCTTTTTCTTAGAAGTTTCCTCGATACAACCTGAATATTTCTGCCAAAATGTTGGCCTTTGCGAACAAGCAGTTTCCATATCTCAGCAACTCTCTGAGAATGCATGTGATTTATGCCATCGTGCTGTTATAGAGGCTATATTAAAGTTGAAGGATCCTGACACTCAGGTACTTTTATGTCTTTATGTGGTTATCACAATATTATGACCTTGAATAGCTATTATGCAACTTAAAGTCTATGGTCTATGGATGTTTGCATTTCTTGAATAAGAAATTACGTTGTTTATACTGGTTTGGTTTTGGATCCAATGCTATTCACTATCTCTGTGATCTTTTTACTAAAATACAATAAACATGGTTCACGATTCGCTTGTTTGTTATTTCTCTATTCTTTCTTTAGGGATTGCTACCTGTCAGTTATGAAACTGTCCATGACCTATCTCATTTAGAATTACACATTGCATTGCAGTTGCACTTCTTATTAAGACCGTTAGTTCAAGAAAAGTATCGCTATGAAAGTTAAAACACACGTAGAATGAACTATATCTGCCTATGTCATTCCATGTACCTCTGCACACACACACACACACACACAAGTTTATAAATCCTCGTATGCACGCACATGTAAATTGAAAGCTATACTACAATTGTGCAGGATGAACATTAATTATAACCTGATGGAAATGAAATTGCTGCTGCTGTAGTTGGGGTTTCTGGTGCTAAGCTATGTTTGGTTCATGTTCATTAAACTTTTAATAAAGACGCAAGCCACTTCTTTTCCAAACATCTCGAGGAACCCACAAAATCTACCTATTTATTCATTACTAATTTCTATCTATTTATAATATAAACCGTTTATAAACACTTCCTAGACATGCTTTATATGACTTTTCATATTCACTTAATATCCTATGTTGGAAAAATTATGTTTGATCCCTAGAGCATATTGGGAAGTATCTCATTGGTGTAGAGCAGGTTGGATGACCGGTCAAAATTGAAGAGTTTTCTATATTACCACGAATACCTGTCATGTTAAAATGCAAGTTTCCAATCAGATATATGTCATTCTTTATGATACTGAGTGTTGGTCCAATAAACGAAAAATATTCAAAAAAGATCAGCATAGCAAAAAATGAAGATGTTAAGATGAATGGTGGATGTTTGATCATTCTCGAATGGATAATAAGAAATGAGGATATATGCCAACCATTTTAGGGGGAATCAATCAAGAAGTAATTAAGAGAAGAACTTAGATTGTCAGAGCATGTATTTGGGCAGTTTCAAGATCATTCCAATCAGTAGAACATTTTAGAATAGGTAGTGATAGGCCAAAATTAACATGAAACTATATTGCTGCAAAAGCTTCATTGGACCTTTTGATGGTTATAACCGACCCCAAAATTGTTGAGAATTAGGCTTAGCTTACTGTTGTTATATCATCCTTGGCCTTTTGTTTATGAGTAAGTTAAGGTAGCTGTTGCTTTAGAGGTTAGTGCGTTTGAAGATGGCAACATTCAGTCAAGAGGACCTATTGCAAAAAATATTGTACGAGAGAGTATTCGTTTGGAGACACCTTCGAGACCTTGAGCTAAATTCGTAAACATTGAAATATGAAGCTCAGAGAATGTTTCAGGAAGCATGCTTTCAATGAAACGAGCTAGTCCCTTGTAAAATTCCATTGAAAACTGATGTCTTTTGCTGCTAGCAGCCATAGGTGACACTTCTGTAGCATCAGCTTGGTGTTTTCTAGGCCCAAACCAAACGGATGGATTCATTTAGGACTGATGAACATATGATTGCTGGAGAAAAAGAATGGGTGGAATAATGATTGGAGTTTCTGAATTTTGTGAGAAATCCTTCTTGGAAATATAGTGAAAATTTCATGGTCAAATATAGGTGATAGTGTCAGGGATGATAGTGCAGCTAAAGTCTGGTTAATTCAACATTCAATGCTGAGTTATGGTTCATACTTCGTTATCGTATGTTTACTAGTTACCACTCACAATATTTGGTATTGATGAATTCTTCAACCCCCACCCCCCACCCCCAAAAAAATAAATAAATAAATAAACAGCTGGACATCTTTTCTTTGTTTGGTGCAAGAGTACGAAGTTGAAATTCTACTTCAAGTTTCCATTGCATGTAATTAATTCATATTATGTGATCATCAAAAGATTTATTTTTCGAGTGCATGCATCTGTATTTCTGATCGCAATGTTTTTATCCTTAAAATTGCACCAGAAACGTGGATATTAAATCCTACTAAACACATCTAAATGGTCAGGCTACGCATCTAGACCTGCCTAATTTCCCAATATGCTGAGTTTGAACGCCTCTAACTGAATTTATGTTCTTCTTGGCATTTGTTTCAGTTAGAAATAATTGAGCTGCTTCTAAAGGCATGTAATTCTGTCGAAGGATATGCTAAAAAGGTCAGAAAATTTTTGTGATTGACCTTGGTAAATGCAGTGAATGATCATGAAAGTCCTTCCTTTTGGTTTTCTTCTCTATTCGACAAAGCTGTTTGGTGACCCGAGCAGTGTCAGCCCTTGCAATCAATGCTTTCGGCTTACTTGGCCTGCATAACATACGCCTGCATGGCTTAAAATTGGTCATTCAATATGATGGTTTATATCCAGGTTTTGGAATGCTTAAAATGGCCATTTATTGATCCCAATATGGACACGGCAATTTTATTTACCGAGGCAAATCCTTTCTCGACAGCAATTTATGTAGTCTTTTGAAAAGGATTGAAAATTATGAGGTTAAAAGTCTCCGAACTCATATCTAAGCTAAGTTAGGCGAGGAGGGAATCGATAGAATTTGTATTTAGCCCATGTTTGAGCCCCATTTTTTGAGAATAGATTTTGTAAAAAGTGAGTTATTGGAGAATGTGGTTAGAAGTAGGAAAAGTTTTAGATTCACGTGTAGACTTATTTTATTGGGAGAATATATAGTTGAAAATGAGTTTTAAAGAATACAGCTCAAATAGAGACTTATACCAGATCTCTACATTATCTTTAGATTGACTGAAGAGAGAGAAGGCTTAGAGTATTCTGACTTGTGCAATTTTGATATGAATAGCCTGAAAATAAGTAGCCCGAATAAACTTGTTTCAAATTATCCTGCCTTTTTACTATATTACTATTTTACGGTCCAATTTCGAGGTGAATACTGTTTGGAATCTGTCATTAGATAGTTTCTATAATCCTTTACGAAAATGATTTACTATGCCTCAACTATAATCTAAAGGCATGTCTCTACTTTCAATAGATCTTCATATCATAGATAAATTCTTAATTCACGTTAAACTGTGAAGAACTTTCTGTTGGTTGAACTAATATATTCCCATGACTGTTGCATTATCTGGACAGTAAGATGTTCTTTATCACATTTTTGCAAAGATTATCCTTTCTGTTGATAGTTTCTCACTTGCGTTAAATTTTAGTTGATAGACACGTCAGTTTAGGACATGGGAAATCCATTAGCTTTTGGTTGATGGATGGGATGTTATATCCACCCATAGCTCATAATTAATCATGTTATTAGAGATGCATTTAAGAAAATGTCTTGGCAAATGTTCCTTCTCATTAATTTGATGTGATCTTTGATTTGTTTTGCAGTGTAAGAAATTGGTGTTCGAGTATGGTCCTATAATTCTTGTTAATGCCGAGCAGTTCTTGGAAAAGAATGATATATGCACGACATTGCATGCTTGTGCTTCACCTGCAGTTGGTGCAGAACAAGAAGCATTGCCAAGGACAGAGATAGCCATGCATTCTGCATCTTAAGGGGCATGATCTCAACCAATTTGGTAGAGTTGTGCAGTAAAAATGTCAAATTACTACATGCTACAATGTTCAAAAGATGACTATATGAAGATTGAATATTTGCTTCGCTGTAAAATATGTTTTTTTACGACAGTGTCGATATTTATTTCATCACAAATTGTCTTTTCATCTGTCGTATTGCCTGAGATGTATGGATAATGGACATGTTTATTGTATTTCTTTCAATTATAATATTACTGTCTATTGCAACTAATATTTGGATATTTTCGCTTGAGCTGTACCGTATTTAGCTGAGTTGTTTGAAATGATTCGTTCCAACTACCTAATATTCTCTCACTAAATTTGAGGAAGCTTACCACGTTAAAATTTCTTATGACATATTTGGTAAGAAGGATTAAACTTTATAGGACAGGACTAATGCGAAAAAGAAGCTGACAGAGAGTACAGAATTTGTTGAAAATAAATGCCTGACTGAAAATGGATGAAATTTAAATTACTTCTGAATCAAGAAAATCCTTCTGTTTTCATTCTCTGTTTCATTCGTACTTCCAAAGAAATGGGAAAATGCAAATTTCACGTTGGAGCATTTTTGGAACAAATTACGTGTGTTATACGGGACACAACAGTGAACAATATTTTAACTTGTTCCATACTGGAAGGTGTTTATTAAAGAATGCTAATTACTAAAATGCGAAGCTTAGTAGATGTATAAAAGGACATATCATTTAAAATGTATTTATTCTGAGAAATACATATCCAGTATTCTTCTAAATTCTCCTCTACAGGAGGCCCTTTCATTCAAGTCCAGCCTACGCTGTCATTCTCCCATACTTTCAATCATATGACCAAAGATGTTGTACATCTGAAGCGGAGTAAAGGCCACCGATATGGGGCCTTGATGTTGAAGAGGTTCCAGCTGCGTCTCTTGAGCCCTCTCCCGCCAACTCCTTTCTACAAGCCAGAAATACAAGAAGCTAAGCACAACTTGGTATTGAAAATAGTAATCAACAAACAAACATAGGTAAAAGGAGCAGTGACGAATATAATCACAAGAGAATGCAAGATGAAAGACACCAATCACGATAGCTTTAAACAAGGATGGAGGAGAGGAAGGACCGGAATGCAGCAACTCTTTTAAGGTTGAAACACACAAAAAATTAGCAATTTCTGCCTTTCAAAGTAAATGTCTTTTCCAGTTTGGGGTATGTTTCAAAATGAATGACCGTCCTCTTAAAATAAAGATAAAAAAAATTGCACACCTTCCTTTCCCAGAACACCCCTTGGTATCATGCACTAGAACTTGGTCTCTTATACTCATTTCCCCCCTCTTATCTCGTTCTTTCCCCCTCAGTAGCTTTTCATCTCCGTTGAAGCCCCAGCACCAAACCCAATGATAGTAACAAGTATAACGAATTTAATATTGCAAAATATGAATAAAAATACCTAAAGTTAGAGCCTAGAAAAATAAATAAAAACATAAACAGACTACAGACTGGCAACAGATTAATTTTTTCAAGGACCCACGTGAGATGCTATAGGTAATAACCCAAATTTCAAGAATTGATTTGAGAGAGAGAGAGAGAAACAAGAGCCAAAGTTCTAAAATGGCATTTGCCTACAAGGTAAGAGCAAATGAGGGCGAATGTGAGAAGATAATGTAGAGGCACTTCTACATCTCTCTGCACAAGGTGGCTGTCATCTATTGATTTCACGCTACATTCGAAAAACTTTCACAATTCCCAAATATCAAATGACTCAATAAAGAAGACTGAGGGAGATGCAGAAAGGGGGAAATTTCGGTGACCTAGGGGAATTCGTCTAGGCAATTCCATAGTTTTTGGAAAGTAAACCAGCATTTGATGCTCAGCTATTATGCAAAAAATGCTTGTCAAACATTTGCAAGAATGGTATTGAGATGTTCTAAGCTGTGTCAATTCGACGAAAACAGAAGCAGTTATTATGACAAATTTAGTGTCACAAGGGGCAATTCCATAGTTCTTGGAATACTAACTGCCATTTGATGCCCAGCTACTACGTGAATGATATTTGTCAAACACTAGCAAGAATGGCAAACATTGTCTTCTTGTGTCTCAAATAGAGGCTCAACTCATAAATGTAGAGGGAAAAAAAAAAAAAACACGACACCATTCATTTAATCTTTGTTTCTCATCCATCTTGCACAGAACTAGTACTTTTGTGTATAACATGCAGTTTTCAGAAGAGAGAAGTAAAACAAAAAATAACCCCATTTCCTATTCCTGACCATATGTCTTCGTACAATAAGGTCATATTTATGCATATATGCATATACATACATATATATTTATACATAACTTTCTTTAAAATAGGTAATATTCATATTTGAGCAGGTCAATTGTCATTTATTTTTACATACAACCACCTAAAAGTGGGAGGTTCAGTTGGACATCTACTTGTTAATTAAAAGAAACAAGACACAGAGGTTCAAGGTTATGCATGCAATTTTATTCAACAAGCAAAAGGAGCTAAAGTAGACACGGATGTGATAAAAAGTCAGCGTTATGCCAACCTCAAGGGAAAACCATATATTACAACTTTTAAATATTTGCATAGACACCGCCTTAAAGCACAATATCAGATATCTAAACCAACAAGAAACAGGCAATCAGGCAACCATTAAAACAGATATCAAAAAGCTCATGCAAGAAGCAACAGATCATATTCTTTCAATATGAATGTTTGGACAAAACCTATGTGTAGGTAAAGGCATCCTCCTTTGCCTAACAACAAAAGCAAACAAAAGTAGTTCTAAATAGAAGAGATTTTAAGGGTTGAAGAGCTTACTTTTCCCACGAATTAGCTCCAGATAAGTCAAATTGTTGTTTAGCAGTACAATCACTGGAACTCCCATAAATTATACCATTACGACCAGATTTATCCCTATGATTCAACAAAATTTGGTTCTCTCCATATAAAGTTTGTGGCAACCATCGACCATCAAAATTGCTAGGCACAGGACTATCATATGTCCCAGAATTCTGAAAATTGCCAAGAAAAATATTTTGAGAAGAACGGGTGCCAGGATGGATTTGTTCATCATTCTTAAACAGCGAGGCCATTGTTTTCTGAGGTACTGGATGCATAATATCTTCCTTTGGCCTGCTCAGTTCTGGAGGCAAAAGCCAGCTGACAGGTCCACCTACCAAATCTATACCAGCCTGACCTAGAGGAGAACTATTCCACATCTGCCATGTTCCATTGTCATTTGCATTGTTGGAATTATCCTGAGCTTTAGGAGTACTAGGGGGAAAAGAAGAACTACCAATCCTTTCCTCTGAAAGTCGTGATCGCGACAATGGGGACTGAATTGGTGATGGCTTGGTGACTTCGGATGATGCAAGCGAAGTCTTCACAGCACATGGTTCTTCCAATACTGTATCTGTTTCAAAGCCAAGGTCCAAATCAAAGTTATCGAGTGATTCAGAAACAGGCCCAAGCAAGGATACAGGGTCTGGAACATAACAAGGGTCTTCATAAATCTCTGACTCCTCTGGTAATAGTTGATCTGGCGCTTTTCCAATCCTAGGAAACATAGCTTCAGACAATGATGGATGACATCTACTGTTGTTTGTTAATCCAAAAGGCTGAGAGGGTAAAGTAGATGGTGGCAGCTGTCCAAAGTTAATTGGTCCATCAAATAGTTGTTGTGGGCTCCGAACTTCTGTTTGGGACTTCACATTTGGCCTACCGATGACATTCGGATTAGAGGGTGCAGAAACAGTAGATGAACGAGTGAATAATTGTTGCCATGATTTTTTGGGGGCCAGACATGGTTGAGGTTCAGAAACCAACTGCAGGAAAAAAATAATAATAAATAAACCACAACAAAGGCCACGTGACTAAAAACTACAATACAATAACCTGCTCGCATATCTAGAGATAAGCATAGAAGTTAAGAACACAGGGTTGACTTATTCAAAACTTTATGTTGGGCAAAATAAGAATGAAACACATGCCAAGAAACCAATCGCTTGAAAGGACATCTCACTGGCCACAACTAGAAAATGTAAACATTAAGTGCATTACCAACATCAGGTCACAATATCCAAAATGGCGAAGTACAGAAAACTGACTTCCACCTATCTTCAGTAAACTAATAAACACAATTAACATCCACCCAGTCCACAATAAAGACAGGCAAACGAAGATCAATTAAAGACAATAAATAACTTACGGGGCGATGGACATTCTTATCATCTTCATTTACATTTGATCTCCCTGATACCCATTCTGGCTGATATACATCTTTCCTATATGCAGAACCTTGAACATGATCTATTGATGCATTAGGTCTATGTTCACTTGAAACAGTAGAAATATTAGCACTTTTTCCCAAAAATCCACCTCCACTAAGTGCTCTAGAAGAAGATAAAAAGGTGCCCTTCATACGATCCAGGTATCTTGTTCCAGCAGTTCCTCGGTTATGACTGTTCATGGTAGCACCCTTAAATCCATGACCCACTTCTACACTATGAGATTTCACATTTTCAGATACAGTTCTATGTTCTTCGCATTTGTCACCATCAATTTTCTTGTTTCTCGTGTTTTCCTTGCCAACTCTCTTTTCTGAGTCCTCCGCATCAGAGTTGCTTTTGCTTGATCCCCTATCTCTTTCTTTCTTTCTTTCCTGATGCTTCTTTTCAGCTTCTTTTTTCCTATTTCTATCCGTCTCAGGGGCGGGCTCTTTTCCACATTCCTTTTTGTCCAACTTCTCGTCCCGCAATCTCCTACGTTCTTCGACCATCCTCGCAACTTCTTCTCTCTGCTTTCTTTCTTCCTCCTCCAGTAGCTCCTTCTCTAATCTAGCCTGCCTCTTCTCCTCAGCTTTTCTGCGGGCTTTCTCTCCTCTACTCTCATGAAAATTCCCTCCATTCTCACCTCGCTTATCCAATAGCCGTATGAGCTCTGCTTCTGTTGATGTATCATCTCTAGACGAACTAACTCTAAATATCTTCCTCCAAAGCCACAAGATACTCAAAAAGAAAGCTGTAAATACCTTGCAGGTAAAAATAGCTATATGGGAATAAGAATTCTCTGCCAAACAATGGTTTTCCCCACCAACATACTCACCTCCATTCTTCTTCCAATAACTTGACTTCCCATCAAAAGGTCCCCCAACCCAATTCCCATTCTCCTGCCAAACCTTACCATTGAACACCGTTCCACCTTTCCCCACTAAATACTTCAAAATTCCTGAACTCCCCAAATCCAGAGACTCGGGCAAGTCAAGAACAGGTCTCTTTGAAATATGCCCGCAATATAAGCATGTAAACTTGCCCCCACCTGGATTCTGATCCCGATATGGAGTC
>CAIGRK010268953.1:0-10751 GCA_903798315.1 Fraxinus greggii | reverse complement strand
AGTTTCCAAAAAAATTAAAAATCTCTGCTGAATTATCTCTATGCGACTGCATAGTGTATAGTCGTGCGGTCGCATAGAGCAAGTCAGCTGCCCCCTTTAATTTCCTACAATGCTGCATGCGACCGCATGTATATTTTAATTATGTGGTCGCATAGTTTTAGGCTGCAGCTCCTCCGATCCTTTCTCGATTCGAATGCATTCCAACTCTCTTTGGCTCTCGACTCCAACGTAACACTTGTCCATTGGCTTGTCAACTTCATCCTGATGAACCCCATGGCTCGTTCACTCAATTGTGTGGCTTCTTTAGCTTGATTTGAACCTCGATTCTTCCCGCTCGACCTTGACTCCTTAACAATGTACTCCGAGCTCTCATCCGCTTGATGCCTAACCCGGATCATATCAGATTCATATGTTATTAGCTCTTTCTATGGTCATTGTGGATTGTCGTAATGACAAATATAATTTAGGTAATTACATAAAGCATCTATTCAATATGGGGATTCTTGTTTGTAAGAGTTTGTTTTCACTATATGCAGAACATCTGTTGAGAAAATCTGTCATCCACGATAGATTGTTCATGATTTTCTCAACAGTTTGAATAAAATGAAATAAATTGTTGAGAAATTAACCTCTTCTGGATGGTTTGACTTGATTCACTATGTGTTGTACGAATTCATTGCCTGCTATATAAGGTGAAATTTGTTTATATTGATTGTATTGTAGATGGAATTCAACACCGTGAATGCTAGGGAGGGCCCTCTCATGCAAAGGATGTCGAATAGGGTATAGCAGGGGTGGTCACTGAGAAACAATGCTCGTTGCACATTAAATTACCATCAGTAGCCAGTCGGCCTCCCTACACTAGGAATGGCTGCAAGAGAGGAAAGAAAAGTATGAAATATGACAACATTCATTGGGAAAAAACTTTGTTGCATTCAGATTTGTAATTTGTCGCATTTGTTTGAAATTGTGTCATGATGGGAACGTCGAACATTTTATTTCTACATGGATAAGAAGATATATTATTGTGAATTAGGTTGTAGTTTGTACTATGAAGTAGTGTAAATTATATATCAGAATTCTTGTATCAATTTTTCCAATCTTTAATTGCATGTCGAACTATCAAAAAAGAAAAAGATAAAGAAGTGAACTGTCTAGATAGACAATTCTAGTTTCGGGCATGTATTGTTTCAGCTTTCATTTGTAAAGAATTGTTTGTAAAATATTAGATGCTCGAGCATACTAACACGAGTGTCATAACAAACTGTCGAATTGATTAACAAAAATGAATTAACGAAAATGAATTACCGAATCATGTCAATAAAGTAGTCGCACCAAATGCATTACAGATTAATGAAATTGAATTACACAATTATTTGTCATGTATTGTTTTCAATCTTCCCAATTTCTAAAGAGATGTAATGGATATGCCGCTTCAAATAATTTGAACAAATTACTATTACGGTCAGTTTGATTGTAAGAATGAAATTTGGGTGGAAAGAAAATGAATCTCAGAGAATTGAATTGACTAGAATTGTTTTCATGGAAATTGTCAATTAATTGTGTTTGATTAGTATAATTGTCCATGTAGAAAATATTGAAATTTTGGATCTTTTGATATTCGTTTGGCTTTATTTTACATGAAAATTGTCCATTAAAAAGATATAAATTGTTACAATTGGGGATGTAATTTGTTTCCATTGCAAAAAAAAAAAGTAAACAGGAAAACTTTTTCCCTCCAAATTAGTGGGAATTGATTTTCCTCAAATTCATTGAATTGGCTCCGTGTGAGCTAAAACCAAGAAAATGAATTGTCATCCAAATTTTACCAATCAAACATGTGGATTCGTGGGAGATGGAATTGACTTTTCAAGAACCATGGAGATGATGCCAAATCAGACAGACGCTTACAGAAGCATTTGTTTAATACACGTCGGCCAAAATGTCAAGAAATACAAAGCAAAATATCAAGACTGACATTTCAAGTATCAATCTATATTATTCCTAATGTATATTGTTGTTGAATGATATGTGCAACTGCTTAAATGATTAATGGTAATATCATGAATATCATAAATAATGTTATCATCGATGAATGAAATTATATTGTAAAGTCGGGTCATCAAAAATAGTGAACTATTAACGTTAGGAAACAATTTTTTTTTTTGTTTTTTTTTTGGTGAACAAACTTAATAACTTGATTTCATTGGTTGCTTTTTAAATAAGTCGCATATCAAATCTTGATATTAAATACATATTAAATGTATTTTAAAAAAATGAAAATGGTAAATTGGACTTTTCGTATTTTCGCAAAATTTTGAAAAAGGATAAATATTTGATATATTTTCATATTAATGACATACGCAGAATCTTCAAGATTCCTGTTTTATTCGGAGGCAAGGGCTGCATTTTGTTGTCCGTCGAATGAAAATAACTCAATTTTTGAATTTATCCTCGAAGTCGAAGAAAATCAAAGAAGTAAATTACCATACAATAGCTCAGCAAAATTGCCTCGAGTTCAACGAAGCTTCTTGTCTTGGTTATTAAGGAATTTGACTACTACTGTCTAGCGACAGCAGTGAGAACTTAGTTGACCAGTTACCATTTTTCCATATAGCTGCACGCAATTGTATTTCATATGCTAGACGGTATATACATCCGGACAAGTACCCTCTTTTTCAAAATCGACCCTGATTAACAGTCAAAATCAAATCCAAATTCTGAATACTTCCTAAAAACCCTTTTGTTCTCCCATCAATTTGATGGATTTGTTTGAAATTCTACTGCTTATGAACAAAAATAGGTACCCAGAAATTGATTCTTGACGCTGAATTTGGAGAACAACAACATTGCGATGAGTGAAATTACGGAGTTGGAACTACAAACTCCATCTACACCACAAGTTGATGAGGATGACACAGTGTTTGTGGCTTTAGGAAAAGATGTGAAGAAGGATGAAAAAGTTCTCATGTGGGCTTTGCACAATTCCAGAGGAAGGAAAATTTGTATTGTTCATGTTCATCAGCCTGCTCGGACGATACCCATGAGTCAGTACCATTTTTGCTGGGCTATATTGTCTTTTTCTCTTTTGTGTGTTTATCTTTTGTGTGTTTACTGAGTACTGGGTTCATCTTAAAAGGTTAATGAGCAAATATTGTAAGAGTCGTTAGATTAGTATTTTTATATTTAATGGATGTGAGATCTTGGTATATATTTTGATTGGTTTTAGATGTTGAACTTTATTGTTTGTGTCTGGGCTTGATCGTTAAAATTGTGTTTGTAATCTTTTAGTTATGTGGTACTGGGGTTGATTATATGCATTTCACCACCTAAAAGTCGCCTTTTGAATGTATTTTAGCCCACTTTTGGATTATATTTATAAATGTATGTGTGTTTAAAGCAGAAGTAACAAGCTCGGATCATAGTCTGCTGAAATTTTCTGTTGTTTGTTTTCGTTTTATGATTCAATATATAGAATTTTTTCCTTTATATTGTATACTTGTCGTTTCTGAATATATATGTGTCTGTTTGTTTCTGAACCAATATAAGGTAAATCCTTTTGATTCTGTTTTCATGGCTACGAGTGTTTTTGTATCCAAGAGACAACAAAGGGGCAGCCTGTCTCTATCTCAGTTTTGGATTGGCATTATATATCAATCTGGAGAAAGTTCCAGTTTTCAACAACCCCACAAAAACAAAATAGATAAATAAATAAATGAGAGAGAGAGAGAGAGAGAGAGAGAGAGAGATGAACTGACGCACAGAGAGATGGAAACAGAATAGTGCATTCTTTAAATTTTTTACATCTGTTGTATCTAGATTTCTTGTTTGCTTATGTATTATGTTCTCTAAAATTGGAGATGGTCTGTATTTATTATTACAGACATTTTCAAACATTATATTTAAGTGTCTTTTGGTTATTGGTATGCAGTGGGTTCAAAAGTTTCAATTAACCTGCTGGACGAACATATAGTTAGTGCATATCATGACAATGAGAGACAAGGGAAGCAAAAGATTCTGGAGAAGTATGTTCGGACTTGTGGCCTCGCAGGGGTATCGTCTATTGTCCGTCTTCCAAAAGAAAATTTCATTTTTTTAACTTAAGGACATAACTGTGGAAACTTCGTTTTGAAGGTTTCTTTGGGATAATGGTGCAATCCATGTGCTAAAGCTTAGTTCTTGTAATTTTTTTGCTTCTTATTGTAGGTGCAGGTTGAGATGCTATACAAAGAGATGGACTCTATTGAGAAGGGGATTGTGCAGCTCATATCTCAGCTTAATATTAAGTGGCTTGTTATGGGAGCGGGAGCTAGTAAATCTTGTTCAAGGTATAATTCTATAAAACGTTCACCTATTCATCAAGTCTTCGTTCACATGTTTGAAGATTATCTTTTGCACTATAAATTTAACGACCGAAATTTTACCTTTGGAATCATTTTACATGTACCGTAAAAGTGTATTTTCATAATCAAAAGAAAAAAAAAATAATGTTTTCTTAACATGTGAGGATTTAAAATTAGTTTTAAAATAAATTAAATGAACATGATTAAAATCCTTAACTACATAAGTTATTCTTCATGTTTCACCCACGCAAGCACAATCCACTTCCGATCGCCTCGAACCCACATTTTTAGTTACCTATAAAAGGTTTAACATATACGTGTGAGACATAAATCTCAGCAAATGAGTAATGACGAATTTCGTCTCATATTTATATACGAAAAATCATAACATACATATGGAGACACATGGAATTAAAATTCGAACTTCGTGGCTATAATTCCCGTGCGTAGCGCTACTAAACTCCGGTCCTTTGAACTTGCACATATAGGGCTCTTATCATAATCATAACTTGGATTTCCGTATCATCATATTCATAACATAAATTTCTATAAATTAAATAATGAAAGAATAATTTGTACTACTACACTTACAACAGTATGGAAGTTCAAAGTAAATCGAGGAAATCGTCTTGTTAGACTTTCACTCCATTCACTCCAAAATTCCTTGGACAATGTGCGTGCTAAATTTTGTAACGTGAAAACGTGTATGTAGAAGATGAGTTGAGAGGAAGAGAGAGATGAAGTACAACATAAGTTGTGTGTGAGTGTAAGTGATGTAAGGGGGTATACATAGGGGTTTCTAAAGTTTGACCTCTTTACCTATTTTTGGTACAAGTATTCATTTCTTTATTAATGCCACACGTTTTTCCATATAAAATGTAATCAATCACTTAATTAATTATCCAATTAAATATATTAATAAATATATAATTGCTACTAATAAGATATTGCCATATAATTGAAACCTTTGATTTAATTATGCCAAATTAAATATTCCATCATACTATATAGAAATGTGACATTGCTAATTATAAATGCATAAATAACGTTTCTAATTCTTAATAGATGAAAGTTTCTCTAATTATAATAATTAACGAATTAATTAGGTTAATTGACATACAATATTTAAATCAAACATGCAATCATGTTACTAAGNTCAATCACTTAATTAATTATCCAATTAAATATATTAATAAATATATAATTGCTACTAATAAGATATTGCCATATAATTGAAACCTTTGATTTAATTATGCCAAATTAAATATTCCATCATACTATATAGAAATGTGACATTGCTAATTATAAATGCATAAATAACGTTTCTAATTCTTAATAGATGTAAGTTTCTCTAATTATAATAATTAACCAATTAATTAGATTAATTGACATGCAAAAATTTATATAAAATCATGCAATCATATTTAATCAAAGTAGAAATTAAGTTACTTTCCATAATCTAAATACTGCAATCCCATCATCTTTTCCTTGACTAAATATGACAATTCCATGATCATCTCTCTACCAAAATTTGAAATTAAAAAAAAAAGTGCGCATTGGGTCCTTCAACTGTGGAAAGTCATAAATTTGGTCCCCTCACTTTCAACATCTTACACTAAGGTCCCAAATTCAAGATTAACGACTATTAGGACTTTTTGGGTTGTTATGATAAATTATATGACCAAGTGGCAGTATAGATTTGGATCCCCAATAAATTCTGATCTACCTGCAGGTGAGCGGTTTGGTTGAGCAGAAGTAGGCATCTAAATGGATTAGGTTGGAGAAACATCACACTTGGATGAGTTGGTTGTGGATAGCGTATGGATGTTTAGTGGGTTATGTATTCACAATGAATGAAATCCTTCACAGTGAAGCTGCAAAAAACAACAATAACAAACTAAGCATTAGCAATAAATTTAGGGTTAGCTACACGAATCCTTATTTTCCATTCCATTCTATTCATCACTAGATTCTTAGAAACCACAACAGTACTTGTTAATTTTGGTGTATCCCTCCCTTTTCTAACTTGTTCTAATGAAATAGTTTCACCATTATGAACATGGGCTTTTTCGGTTGACACAAACATGACCCAATTTTATCCTCAATTTTTGTTCTATATTTTTATTTCTTATCTTGTTCATTTTAGCATGAACTAAGAGTAGTCAAAAACTGAACCTGGGCTGCACAGTTAATGCTCGAAATAGAAACAAATAAGAAATATTATGAGAAAAAAAGAAGGACGAAGTTGTTAACTCTGTTTTGTACATGTTTACAGATTGGATTAAACCCATTACCGACCCATATTTAAGCAATGTGATCTTGGTCAGTCTGGATCCCTCCCAACCTGCACATCTGCCAATTCTTAGTATATATTTGAACCCCATTTTTGGTGAAAAATGAGTTTTGTAATAGTATTTTATTTTTTTTTTTGGAGAATGTGTGATTAAAAAGCATAGAAAAGTTTTAGGTTTAATTGCAAAATTATTTTATTGGAAGAATATGTGGTTGAAAATGAGTTTTTAGAGAATGAGACTCAAATAGAGGCTTAATATTAAGTATGGAATTGGATGTCAGAAAAAAATGAAAACAGTTCAGGAAAATAAAAAGAATTTACTGAAGAAATTAAAATTGTGAAGAGCATAAATGGTGAAAATTTTCGGTCCAAAGAAGTTTTGATAATTTCTATATTCTCATGCTTGCCCTTGGGTATGCTTCATGGAAAGGATGGGGATTTGAGTAATGGGGGTGTAACCCAGAATATTAGGTCAATTTGAAGTACTCTGATATTGTTTTTCTTTTCCCTTTGTCTAGGGGCAACAAGACTATTCTTAAGAAGATTTTCTTCGGAAACAGTACAAGGTTGTTTCTCTTCTAAATACTCCTATATTAGTTTATAGTAGCTTGTTTAACTCTTGATTTGGTAACAATTGGTAGTTTATTTATCCACAATGAGCGATAAAATTCGTCATATTTTACATATCTGTGGCATTTTATCTCTTTGAACTTTCTGAGATTATTTGTTCCTTTTATATTACTGTATCTCATTTTCCGCAATTGTTTTACATTGCAGAAAAATTACTATACCCAAGTCTAAGAAAGCTATCTATGTACATCTAAATGCACTTAGTTCGTGTCGCATTTCATTTATTTGGAAAGGGGACCTTACACATACAAGGTATGATTTTAATGTCATGTTCTTTGGGGGTGATTTTTGAGGTTTCTTAAGCATATGAAGGAAGAACTTACCTGTCCCACGAATTCTAGTATGGAGTATGGACCAAGACAATTGTTATGCATCCTACAATACTGTAACAGATTGGTTCGATGCTGTGATCTCTAACTTTTGTAGTGATAACTGTTATCTTGAATACTAATGCTTTCAAATGCAGTGAAAGTAACGCGGACGGAATTAACACTGAGACAGAGTCTGCATCACTTCATTCAAATCCGGATGCTAAAACTATACATCTTTCCTCGAGATCAAACTCAGTTACGGAAGGGCAAAATGGCAGATTAAACCTGTCAGGTTCAGTTGCAAACTTTCGTAGATTCAGGTCTTATGATCACAGGAAAAGAATCTTATCACCACCAGATGGCTCTGGTGTGGTAACTTCACGGAGAAGGTTGAACCCAGAAGGGAGCACAGATCAAGATAGCCCATCAAGGTTATGCATCCTATAATAGTCGTAGCAGATTAGTTCTATGCTTTGATTTCTAAAGCAATTTCTCCATGTTAATTGAGGCTTTGAAGACAAGAACTGTCCTTTGTCTATCCCCATGTAGGGTTTTTCTCTTGTCCCACATCTAATGGGAATTGATCTCCTTTTATGCTCCATGTATTGTCTCCTTTTCAATTTGAGTAAATAGTTATAGAGGACTCTAAACTTTGGGGTTTTTAGCTTTAAGGATTGAGTACTTGTTACTTTTTTCTTATTTTCCCCTTTTGATTATTAGTGGAATTTTTCTTTCATCTCTACCCACGAACATAGGCCAAGTACCGAACCACTTCTTTGTTCCTTGTATGTTTTGCCTAAAACCCAAACTTAGAGGTGGTTTATAACACTCCACATCATGATAACTCTTGTTTGATAACTATTATCATGATCATTGAAGCTGCCAGCTAATTCAATGTAGGGAAAGTAAGGTGGATGGAATGAACATAGAGACAGTGTCCGCATCACTTCAAGCAAGTCCAAATGCTGAAACCATAGAGTCTTTTTTAAGAGACCTCTCAGTTACGGGAGGGCAAAATGATCGATTGAACCTACCAGATTCAGTTCCAAACTATGCAGAAGTGAGCACTAATCAGGATAGCCCATCGAGGAGAAGTCCTTCGGTAGGTTCACTATTTTTTACCTGCCCGTCTAGTGAAATAATCGAGGATACAGCCTCAGTCTCCCTTCCAAGTACTGAGGAGAATGAAATTTGGTTGGAGTTTCCTATGCCCGAGGATAATGAAGGGGAAGGTCATCATCATTCATCTGTTGCTTTCAGTTCTTTCGTAAGTACATCAAGCATAGCCAAAAATGCTATATAGATGAAGATATTACCCTATACGAAACCCATACCCGAAAGAAGATGTCACTTTGGAATTCTTCTGACTAGCTGTTGAACTTGTGCAGGAAGACGTTTATCGTAGGTTTGCTCAATTTGTGACAAAAGCAGAAATTTTCCAGAGGGATGCACATGAAGAATTAGCCAGGCGTAAGAAAGCTGAAAATGATGTCATTGATGCTATTGGCAAGGTAAAGTTTCAACCAATATTCTCTCATTTATTTTCTTGAATATATATCTTTTTTATATTAATTTGCTGTTAGACGGTCAATCCAAATTTCATCATACCGGCATTTTTGGGTTTGATGTCAATTGAAACGTAGTGCATGTTCGCTACTTTGTAATGGATAGACTCAACAATACAATGAATAAAATTTTAATTTTGTTTTATTTCTTAGTACAATCAAGTCATGTTCAATCCTCCTTACCAAACATGTCATGTCTCTATATAGGACACTACTCATTTATTGAACATATTTTGATAATTTCTCTTTTATAGCAGTTATTGGCCTTGGATGGAGCTGAACTTCGTGAAATCCGACCCTTTTTGTCCTATAGTTTCCCCTAGGGCAATTTGCAAATCTCGTGTGCTAATTCTTTTGTTATTCATACCTTTTGACACACAACTGACATTTATGGTAATAACATTTTTAGGTTAAAGCATCTGCAACCAGGTACGCTGAGTTGTTACGACACAGGTTAGAAATTGAAGAATCGCTAGCAAGAAGCAAGGAAGATGTCAAGAAAATGAAATGCGAGCTAGTTGAAGTCATGAACGTGCACAGATCCCAAATTGCTGATTCCAGAAAGACGGTACAGGAGTTGGAATGGAAACTGTTTTCTGCTGTTGAACTGTTGCATATTATATAAGTAAATAATTGTTGAGAAGGATTTATATATTTGCATTTTCTTCGTTCAACTTGCACGCCAAAGAAGTATATATAAGTATGCATTTTTATTGAATATATGTAAATATTTTAAATAATAATTTCCATGATATTTTTCCAATTGTGTGAGATTATTTTTCTTAATAGTTGATTGTGTGATTATAATCTCACAATATTTGCTTTTAGAGTTATTTATAGCCCTATAAATAGCTTCTTCTATTTTGTAATAGAAACACAAGTTTAATATATACAATCTATAATATTCTAACATAGTATCAGAGTAGGTTTAATTTCACTTTGGGTTAAACTTGCAAGTTTAGGTTCTTTGGAGAGTTGCCTCGTGCCGCTCATCCAGTCAGATTTTCTTATTTTGATTAAATATCCTCATCTACCCAAATTCTTTTTCGTTTTTTAAATATTATGTCTAGACAAGTATTCTTTTATGGTTGATGTAATCTGAATTTGTGTTTCAGATTAATTCAAATCATGTTAGATGTTGGCTATTCTTGTTGATTTCTTCTTGGTGAGAGTTAGTTTTCGAGGAAATAGAGAATTAGTTTTGAAACTTTATTTGATCTGTTGATACTAGAATTATCTTGAAGGAAATCATTTCATCGAATTTATTTCATTGCATCTGTTGTTTTTGCCGCCTCATGTGCCAAGGTCTGTGGATTTTTGGAGTGCTACTATTAAACACGGCCTGTCTAGTTATTAAAACCATTTGAAGTTTTTGTTTTAGCCTTGTTCGTTATGTTTGTTAGTGTCTCCTTGAAGTCTGAGAAATGGTTTGGTTAAATTTGTGGATGATTTTTCTTTCGTACAACTTCGAGTTCCTAGAAGGAAATCATTTCATCCAAATTTATTTTCATCGCATCTGTTGTTTTGCTGTCTCATGTGCCAAGGTTTCTGTTTCATCAGTCTTTCCTAAGTGTAGCACTAATACTATCCATGGATTTTTGGAGTGCTA
>CAIGRK010268927.1:881-17099 GCA_903798315.1 Fraxinus greggii | reverse complement strand
GGTAAGTAAATTGACCAAGTTAATGACACAGATGACCGGAAATATTCCTGTCGCTAGGCATGTTTGGGTGAAGAAGAGTGATCTAAAAATTTCTGAAAAAGATCACGGTGCTCTTGAAGGTAAGAGCATTTATATACTTAACTGATTATGTATTTTTGGTGCATGTTCTTACTTTATCATTTTGTGTGACATTGATTTATGCATGCATCATGATTGTTTATTTGTTTTCTAGGTAGAAAACTCATGTATATGTTTTATTGTTATTGTATTTGCCATTTTATTATTTTTGTGTGCTTGACATTCATACTTTATGATAAAAAAAAAATGGAAAATTGAAAAAAAATGAAAATTTTTACGGCATATATAACATTCTTAAACTTACATGTTGTGATCATATATGGACATAATTGATAAGCTATAACATATTTTCCGTTACTTGCTTGGGTTGATATGGAGTAATTAGTATAGGTGTTTTCATGTACCATCTACACTGCACACACTGTCATATTGTAATGGAACTTAACCGCGTGTGTGAGATTTGAGATGACTGTCACATGTTAGTAAGCTGACTTTGAACATGANGCATATATGACATTCTTAAACTTACATGTTGTGATCATGTATGAACATAATTGATAAGCTGTAACATAGTTTCCATTACTTGCTTGGGTTGATATGGAGTAATTAGTATAGGTGTCTTCATGTACCATCTACACTGCACACACTGTCATATTGTAATGGAACTTAACCGCGTGTGTGAGATTTGAGATGACTGTCACATGTTAGTAAGCTGACTTTGAACATGAATTGACCATATTTATTAGACCTAAACTTAAGGATATCTCCAATAATAAATAGCTCAATATCGTATGTCTTTTTTCGGAGCCTATTTGACTCAAGCAATTAAATTTGCGGGGTTTCTCATAACCTGGCGCTTTTAATCAACTGACTTGGTTAATCGGACTAAAGTTCAATGCATGAGTCATTTTAGTCGCTTAATGGAGATATTCTTGCACTTAACATATGAAATATAATTGTGAGCTCAATAATATTGCAATTTGTGGAAATAAAATATGCTCAAAGTCAGGGGAGAAAAGAAAATATCAGTACAAATGAGCTTTTATTTAAATGTTCTAATGCGTTGTAAATGGTTTGACTTTCATAAATAGAAGATTATACTTATTGACAATGATGTTTAGTATGTCATTTCTCACAAAAAAAGGTTTGGAGTCATATTAACAATTGATTAGTGACACTTTACAAACATATGTCACTTATACAATTTACTCCATGTTAACTTACTCTGAGTAAGTGGGAATGTTTACTATATATTATTATATGCATGCTAACAACTGTTTTTTTGAGTATTTATATGTTAATTTTTGCTTATCCCTTCGTCGTTTGTGACAAAAAGAGGGAGAGATTTTTACTGCGAGGGAGAGCTATATCATTTTTGCTTGAGCAGCTATTCATATCTTTAGGGGTCAATGGGGTGATACATAGATACGTTTTGCCTACTGCATAAAAAAATTGAGAGTTCGCAGTAAGGGGGAGAATGTGCATTGCATCTGCATTGCATATCATATGCATTGCTGTTTGAGTTTTGATGTTTTGTAATTTTAATATGATTATGGTGTTTTGGTTAGCATTAATATTTCATCTCAAACCAGTTTATTTCTTTTATCGATTGTGCTTCTAATTACTTTAATGCTTTTTTCTGTATCACGTGCTTTTACATTGGGTGTGTGAGTTTTGATTTCAGGATACATGATGAACAAAGTGGAAGCTACATTCAATTGATTCAGTTGGACTTGGGTAGTTTTGATAGTATATTTTTTGTATTGTATTTGGTTTTATCACAGAATGCCAAAGGGGGAGTTTCTTAGGTTTATATTTTGTAATTGGCGATTCTGTAAACTAAAGGACCAACTTGAACAATTATAGAAGTTTAGGAACTAAATTGTAAAATTTCATAGTTGGTATGTTAGCCTAGGGTTTGGAGTTTCATATTTGGAATCAGAAGGATTCACAACGGATTTTCGCTAACTGCTAGCCGGAGTGATGCTCGAGCGGAAGAATCAGAGACACTTTCGCTCGACCTTCGCCCTTTGTCGCTAGAGCGACACGCCCTTCGCTCGAGCGAGAAGAACACTTCGCTCGAGCGACCTTGTTATGCGGTCAGATCTAATTCACGATTTTGAAGTGTTTTACACGACCCATAACACCTAAACGTCCCCAACTATAAATACAGAAGTCTGAGACGATTTTAAAAAGTGTTGCTTCATTGTGCTTTCATTGCACAACACATTCATATCATCTTTGAAAGATCCAAGAACACAATTCACAAATTGATTCATCCATATTATTCTTGANTCGCGATTTTGAAGAGTTTTACACGGCCCATAAAACGTCTACAACTATAAATACAGAAGTCTGGGACGAATTTGTAAGGATGCTTAATTGTGCTTTCATTGTATAACAAGTTCATATCGTCCTTTGAGAGATCCAAGAACACAATTCCCAAATTGATTCATCCATATTATTCTTGAGATTCGACAACCAAGTTTAGGAAAACATCAATTGAAGAATTCAAAACACATACTTCCTAAACATCCATATGAATGTAGTTTCTCAGTTGGACTTCAGAAGTTTCTGGAGGTTGAGAGAGGTTGGACTACAAGCGCATTAAGAAGAACAAGAATAGCTGATTCCTGGATATCCACTTGGAAGATACGTGTGTAGAAGAACGTGAGTCTGCTATTGTATATCTTGGTAGAAGATTGTGAGTCTGTAAGTATATCAGAACTTGGACGCTACGTGAGGTAGAACGGGAGATCTAGCGGGTTGGCTAGATAATTTCTACAGTAGCAGATTGCAAGACTGGAATGAGCAGCAGATCTTGGAATTGAAGGGTTTACAACAGCTAGTGGAACTAGTTTGGAATTGAACTGTAACCCACATTGTCTAGATTGGAGGTAATTGGTTTGGTCTCGGAGGTTTTACCCAGTTCGGTTTTTACAAATGTGGAAATTCACCGTCGAAAAATTTGATTGTATGNGGTAGCAGATCGTGAGACTGAAAAATACAGCAGATCTTAGAGATTGCAGGAATTACAACAGCGGTAACGAGTGAAGTTTGCTAACTGGAAACATACTGTAATCCGTATTATTTATAGTGGAGGTAACTGACTTGGTTTCAGATTTTTTACCCAGTTGGGTTTTTCCGTCATCATATCTGTGTTATTTATTACTTTCCATATTACAAACTGTGGCAATTCAACTTAGGATAATTGGACTGTTTGTTTAACCATCTAGAAACTAATTAAAAGTGACTTGTTGCTTTAATTAGTATTATTCCGTACGTAAAGTCGAACTTGTTAGTATACTACGCGTATTTTCAATAATGACAAACGTAAAATATAAAAAATGATGAAGACTTATAATAACGTGCCATAGTTATTTGTGAGAAGACCCTGTGACTTATAATTAGCAACATATTTCAAATTTCCGTAGAAAATTGCGAAGCACTTTTTTCTTGTAGACAATGAGCAAATGTGGTCCTAATTATGTACAGGACATTAATACAAAACAAAATATGGGGACTCAAAACGAGCATGCTTTTCCACGTTTTGCATGTACAAATTCATATTTAATAGCAAGACTGGGTATATATTAGGTCAGCCCACTAAGAGCTAGAATGACATCACTTTGTATAAAAAACCATCTGTCTGGGTTTGATTTTCTTGAATTTAATACTGAATGTTAACTTTTGGAGGTAGAGGGTGCCAATTTTTGCATCGTTTCGAAGTAAGATCATTGTATTGACCATTTCTTGAAGTAGAACCGGGGCATGACTAGCTTGGCTATTTTTTTCTTAACCGCTCGCTTGATTTAAACAGGAAAGAGCTTTGCTTGTTGAAGTGGTTTTCTATTAGAAGTGGTTAACAGAGTGATGAAGTAGTCGATTTTAATTTTTAAAAAAAATTACAAAATAAGATACAGCATACAATAGAGTACGTGCACGTTTACACTTAGATTAGCACTAGAATAAATTTCGAAAAATGTCTTTTGAAAAATCTAATTTCTAGAATTGTACTAATGATAACTTTATGTTTCTAGTGCTTACTAATGTTCTGTTAATATCAATTTTGCTTCAGAATCTATCTCAAGTTAATTAAGTTTGTTTAAAGTAATTAAAGCAATTCCATTCAAGAATATTAATTGATTAAACATAGAATATCTCACCCTTTCCCTTGTCCTCTGAATGGATTCAAAACGTTGGCATTTTGAATTTTAATTATTTTTTATTAGCTTTATTTGAAAAAGACAATAGAATCCAGTTCATATTGCTTACACAAAGATATCTTTTTGACCACCATGTTAGTGCCGTCATCACCTTTCTATTATAAACAAGTTTCTAATATAATAAAATCATAAACAACACACAAGTCTAAATAAATATTTTACTTTATGCTCAAAATATTTTTAAATATATATTTTGAAAATCTTCAATTCGAATAAATTTCGTTTTGATGATTTGATAAATGAGAGATAAAAAAAAGCGCTGTAAATGAAAATTACATCGATCAAATCAAGATATTACAAAATCTCCAATTGCAGTCATGAATTGCTCAACAAATTGTGCCACATAAATAAAAATAGACAGTGGACAATAAATTCCTCTACAATGCATGTGAATTTTGCTGGTTGTCCCGGGAAATCCCGGGACAAGTAGCATCTCTTATTAGAGATTATGTTAGACAGAGTAAATCAGCAAATTTAAACTTCCTCTTTCCTCTTTCCTCTTTCTTATTTTCTCACTCTTGTTATTTTTCTCTTCCATTAAAAGAATTTGAATGGAAATCACTTAAAATGAAATTTGAAATTGACGATATATTCAATAGACATCAATACTATATGATCTAGAAGTCTTTCTATTTATCAGCTACATTTAGAAACGCTCAAGAGTTTCATAATAAAACTACAAGACAATGGATAATTTGTATCATGAATTTGTATAAATCCTACAATTGTACGAGATCTTTGACAAGTAATAATTTGATGAGAATAGTATCGTCCCACGAATAATAAACTTTAAATTGAATTCTATCTACTCGTTATCAAATTCGAATGTAATACACCTATTGGCATCATATTTTTAATTCTCGACCTATATAATTTAGTGTGATTTGTCTATTCATGACAATCAGCAATTTGATTTTGTTTAAGTATCTCTCCCGATGTAAGTTAAACATAAGTACAACTCCATCATATTCCTATTTCGAATTTATATACAAAGTAACACATTCAATTACATGATTATCTATATAATGCACACGTCATTTATCTTATTCCTAAAATCTATTGTCCATATGTTAAAATTACAATGTTCTAAATCTATTGTGAATCATCCATCACTATAGCAAGCAACTAATTACATAAATGATGATCGAAGATTCTTCAAGTTCTTATTGTCATTTGCCTTTAATTTCTTACTAATTTTGTTCTCCTCCCCAACATATTATAAATTGATCCCTCATTCTTGAAATATTATATGATGTGAATTCATATGAGAGGTGAGAAAGATCCCCATAATGTTAGCCCACGTATGGCTACCGAAAAATAGGTTAAAATCAAGTCAAAATTGATTTTCAAAAGAGTTCTAGCTATAAAAAGAAATTTGCATGTATGGCCAAAAATTTGGTTGCTCTGGAAGCACCGCCTGTATTTTTGGTGATGTGTATTTTTGTCCCGAACTTTGAAAATCCTCATTTTCAGTTATTTTTGCTCATTTCTTCTAATTTCATGTCTAATCACTAAGTTTTACCTAACAAACAAACTATATAAGAGATTAAAGTATAATTCATTAAAAGTACTCCTAAATGTATATATATTTAAAAGCCTATAAGTATATAAAATATACTTATCAAACAATCTCAAACTTGAACATTTGTTCGTCCACAAACAAAACTATAACATGTCTCAATAAACAAGCATGCAATAACTTTGGTCAGATAGCATGAAATTTGTCTTATGATTGAAGTTATTGTGTCAAGTCTATGAACAACTTCAAAATTACAATGCAAAATCAACTTTTACTTATCAAATATAAAATTGATGTAAGTGTGTGAACAAAAGTAAAACATCATAAGTTTATGAATGGATTCAATTTCAAACCATCAATAGTCAAATATCTCATTTCTCTACTATTGAGATACAACCCAAACTTATTCTTTTACTTCATTCCCAATGTTTAATCGGATGTGTTTGAGCCACATTATTTTGGAAAATGTATTTTGAAATAGAAGATTGATAGAGAATATGTGGTTGAAAAAGAAGGAAAAATTATTGACGTGATGGAAAATATTATTTTATTGAATATGTGGTTGAAAAAGAAGGAAAAATTATTGATGTGGTTGAAAATAAGTAGAAGAATAAGAATGAAAATTTTAATGTGGATCAAACACGGGCCTAATTGAATTTATATGTTAATCGTTTGGATAGATTTTATTAATTACAAGTCAATATCTCAACAAATAAGGATTTTCCTTTATTTTGATTGCTTCAACCTTTAAGATTCAATTTGGTTAATAACCCATTGTCAAATGTCTAATTCTTTCGGGGGTTTAATCAATGTATATAGTGTGTCTTCTGTTTCATGCACATACTTTTTATATATGATTTGCATATTCTATTTCATACACTAATTTGATCCATTTTTGAGTTTTCTTTTTGAAAATTTTAAACAAGTGTCCTCAGTTGGGATCTTTTGTATGACAGCTTTCATTCATTAATTGTGGTAGGCTTTTCCCTTTTTAAGCAATAATTAGTGCAATGCCCGTCATTGAACACTAATTCTCAAGAATTGACCTCTAATTTAAGATTCCCATCTAATTTTCATCGTATTGGTCTTAAACAATACACACAAGAATTCACACACATAGAATTCTTATTCATCTCGATATCTTCCTACAATAGTTTAATCACCTCATACTATGCGCAAGTAGTTTGAGGATATCTAATGTAGTGTTCTACAGGTTTAATATATATGTTCCATTATTTCAATTATCAAGTATGAAACAATTCATTCCTTTAGAATGAAAAACTTAATTTAAGTGTGCAAATAATACTAAATTTCACATGGATAAATATAAATAAATCTAACTATATAACATATTTACAATTCATAGATCAACACATAATTTAAAATATATACATCATCGTTGAAAATGCTAACTAAGTCACATAAGCAAGCAAATTAAAAGAGCAAATCTTTTTGAAATTTTTAAAAAAATTCAATTTTTTCTACTTTTTTTTATATCATAAAATAATAAAATCTCACGCAATCAAACAAAAGTAATAAAAATTAAATATTTTTCCCATTCCTAATGAGACTATGAATGTCAATGTGGCTCGCCGAATCGGACGGCTCGTGGCTCGGCCCTGGAAAAGCCCAAGCGGCTAGGCTAGGGCCGAGCCCCAGTTTGGGGAGACGAGAGAAACAATGGCCGGCTCGTGTCACGGGCCATTTCAGCCCGTGACATGCCGAGGCAAGTTTTAGGAAGAAGAAAAAAAAGGTTAAAAAAATAATTACAATTACCTACAAAACGCAGGTAGCTTTGACAGACAAATGCCTGCAAACGCAGGTAGCAGGTAGCTAAGCAGTCACGAAATATTATTAAAATAAATAAATAAACAATCGAGTAGGCTTTGCTCGTAAAGGCTCGAGCTGAAATTTTTTGGCCGAACAAAAGCTCGGCTCAGCTCGAGCAAAAAAAAAAGCTCAAATCATTTTTACTCAAGCCGAGCCAAGCCCGAGCCAAGCCCGAGCTTCGAGTTTCGGTTCGTGGCTCGACTCGTTGGTACCCCTAAATTATCTAGAAATCATAATAAATAAAAGAGAAAAAAAATTGAGTTGTCTCCTAGTAAGTACTTGTTTATAGTCATTAGGTTAACTTTACTAGTTAGAATCATGGAATTCTGAAAAAAAATTTTGATGTCTTGCTTAATTTGCTTCTTTTGACTTTGCTCAACTTTTCTTTTATTCTCCAAACCTTTACCTTAGCCCTTTCAATATAATGTGACTTGTTTATTCCATCTTATTCGAACTCAACTATCTAGACCTCTAATTGTTAGGAAATCAATGAAGTTGAAAGAATGTGTGTTAATTTCATCTTCATTAATTACTACTTCATTTGGTTCTTGAGTAATTAAGTTGTTATTCTCTTTATACTCTTTTTCAATAGTTGATATCTCCTTAGATTGAATGGTTGGTTCACAATCTAAATCCACGAGCAACGACAATTCTTTCTTGTCAACTTTTTCAAGTGAATTATATCCCCACCTTTTAAATTGTCACAGTATATGGTATCTCTCACAAAACATTTTGATTTCATCTAACTTGATAAGTTATTATAATCTTTCGCAAAAACCTTTGTGTTCAACAAGGGAGGATCATCTCCACAAGTATGATGTCCTCATCCTAATTGGTAAATACATAATATCCCACACGCATGTAACCTTCATCAGTCAAATGCTTGTTTTCGACATCATAAATATTGTCTAAACCATAGAAATTATGAAATATGGGAGTTAGTGCATGTATACAAGCAGTGTCTAGTATAATGCATCATGTAACAAAGTTCACAATATAGATCTCCTATAAGCATATCTTTATTGTCCATTATGAGATTAATTATTGCAAAAGATTTGCTACTTTGCTATCAGAATTATGCATACACAACTGAATAGTACCTAAGATGAATGCTTAACACAAAATTGATCGTAATTATGATGGGTAGACAACAAAACAAATTTCAAATCCAATATCGCATTAATAAATTCAGTTTAAAAACTTTATGCCCCGATAACAGTGCGAAAAACTTGTTCATATAAATCTCACAAGCATACAAGATCATTGACAAGTAATAATGTGATTAGAAGAGTATCGACACACGAGTGATAAATTTTAAATTGAATGTAAACTGACAAGAAAGATTTATGTAAGATTTATGTATTATTAATTAATCTACTAATTAACTAAGATGGTTTTAAACTAAAATATGAGATGTACGTGCTAGAATTTCAATTATCAACCTATGTAATTTAGCGTGATTTGTATATTCATGACAATCGATAATCTAATTTTATTTAACTATCTAGCACGAAGTAAGTTAAATTTATTCTAAACACGACTTATAACTATGACGGTGAGCTTGAAGAACGCCTCCATCTTTCTCCACACACCCACATAGGTCTCGTGCCATACAATCCTTAATTGAACTAATATAGTTTGATTTGAATTATATGCATCAACGAATACTCATAATTCTATTTTATATACTTATCTAAGCTTTTAAATAGAGATATTTAAGAGTACTTTTGATGAATTATAACTTGATCTCTAATTGTTTTTTATTAGGCAAAATACAGTGATTGGACATTAAATTAGAATAAATGAGTGAAAAACTACGAAAAATGAGGATCTCCAATGTTCGAAGACCAAAACGCACATCGCCAAAAATGTAGGTGGTGGGATCGCACCACACATATGGGTGCAATCGCACATGCCAGATCCCGCAAAACCTGATAACAACATGTTAAAGTGATGCGAATGAGACCAATTGGCCTGTATTTTCAGCCAAACGTATCGCTTTCCTTATGCGGTCAGAATTCTTTTGAAAACCAATTTTGATATAATTTTAACCTAATTTTCGACGGTTGTTAGTAGAGAATGTGGGCTGACAGTATGGGGATCTCTGTTTTATCAATTCATATTATAAAATCTTTCAAGAACGAGAGGTCAAATCATCATAAGTTGAAGAACATAAGAAATCTAACGAGGAATTCAAGGCAAATAACATCAAGAACTTGAGGAATTAAGGCTCGGGGTTGAAGATTAGGCACAAGAATAGATTTCACATCTCCTTGTACAAGAATAGATTTCACATTTCCTTATACATTTCGGGTATTTTTTTCATTCTTATTGTTGCTCTATCATTAGAATCATCTTAGGCTAGATTTTCTTTGTGTTGGATGAAGATAAACCTTATTAATTGATTGTTTTTAATTTAAAGATCAAGTAATTTAGTTATTTTGTAATCTTGATTGATTGTCCTTGTTTTGTTGAATTAGTCAATTTCTCAATCACCAATTAGGTAATTAGTTTTTTTTTTTTTTTGTTTAGTGTTAGGAGGTTTACAGTAGGTTTAAAACCTTGCAATTTCAACATATCAATAATAGATGTTACGAATACATGTATAACATATGCAATTATATAAATAATTGAGTATTGAATGCGTTACTTTGCATAGAATATGGAATAGAATATGATAAGGTCGCGCTTAGAATACATTTAGCCACTGTTTGGAACTGATTTTGTAGGGAAAAAAATGAATTTTTGCACCATTGAGTTCTAATTTCAGCCGTACTTTTTTATTTTATCTCACAATAGTGGGACCCACCTTGCTATGTAACGATCAAAAAAATCCATTGTTTGGACAAGAAAATTGGCTCGAAATAGAGTCTTAATCACTTCGCATCTCGTAATCTAAATGTCATTTCTTCACACTCCCTATAAATATCACCATTGCACCCTTAGGCATCTGAACTCCAGAATACTAGTCGACAAACTTAATGCTAATGTACGTACTAAAGTGAGAACACACCAAGTATCAATTCTCACAATACTAATCCCGAGTACTATGCACGCAATACATTATATACAATAATATGATCACTCTCAAATTCATGCAAAATACACATCAAATATAATGAAATACAACATAGAACAATGCACCGAACCAATGAATCATTCATGAAAATGGAATTTCACATAGATACAAATGTAGTAATTAGGCTTATTATCAATAAACTTTACGCAGGTCATAAGTAGACCTAGTGGTAATATTCACCTCACCTCTCACCTTTTCTTTCTACTTACATTTCTTCTTAGGACAATTCCTTAAAAAATGTTCAAACTTATCACAACTATAGTATCACATACCATTTATACTAAACTTAGACCTATCTAAACTTCTACCCTTCTTTTTACCACTCTCATCACTCAAGTCATCACTGTTTTTATTTCTCTCACCACTATTTTGCTTAAAATATATTTTATTCCTAATCATGTGTACCTCACCACTTTTCTTATCATCTCTTTTAGCTCTAATCTCAATCGCTTTATTCCTAAGGGAATCAATGACAATTTCAGGTGTTAAAGTGTCCCTATAATACTTAATTACATTATTAATCTCTTTATATGTGTCAGGCATATAATTAAGCAAAATTATGATCTTATAGGCTTTAGACACCATTGCATCACAATTAATAATATATTGAACAAGTTAGTTAAATACATTCAAATTGTCATCAAGATTCTTTCAAGGATCCATTTTAAAATTGAAAAATATCTTGATTAAGTAAAATTTGTTTGGAGTAGACTTGAACAAATAATGTACTCCAACTTTTTCTAAAGTTCTTTCTTGGTTTTATGTTTACCAATTTTTTCCAAAATACCATTTGATACATGTAAAATAATTAAAGTGTCAGCAAAAAAAAAAAATTGTCATCTATAGCTTTTGAAATCTTTTCCTGCACCTAAATCTCTCTCATTTTCTGTTACTAAATAGAAAAATATTCTTTTCCATTGAAAATTCCCAAATCAAACTGTATTGTCTTTTTTGGACACGGATCAATCAAAATAAACAAATACATAGTTAAAACACACAAAGTAGCCTTAAGGTCACAATATACACCATCCAAGATTCCTAGATTTTCTTGAGATTCGCGATCTCAGATAAAGGAAATTGTCAAACAGGTAAAGTCCACATGTTCTAACAGAATAATCAATACAACAAAGAGGTATACCAACAAACTAATTTCTCAATCAATGCAAGTCACACACGATGACTCAATTGACAATTATATCAAATAATCACTAAGAAATTTTTATCAATTAGACTTAACACTTCAAACACGTAAAAATATGCAATGATTACCCCACACGATAATCCCAGACCTAATGGTCACCCTATATGATGGCCTTCTAGTACGACAATTTAAAAGTGATAGGTTAATTTATCAAGCGTACCAAATCCGCGAGTCCGTAAATAAAAATATACGAATTTACTACTTTAGGCCACTGCTATTCTGCCTAAAACTTTCAGCAACTACAACAACAAAATTACCAAAGCTCGAAAGTTGAACAATCAGAGTAAAATGGTCTAGAACTAAAATATTGCCCAAAACTAAAAACAAGCACCACCACATAATTTGTAGTATCACCAGTAACAACCATTCTTTTTGGACCACCATCAGAAACCTCTAATGTGCTTCCACATACCGTCAACGTACCCCGTTACCTTCACGAGTCGTCGTATGCACTGCACTGTCAACTACACCTCAATGTCAAGAGCTTGGTATAAGCCCTTCATTTCTCCACCAGATTTGTGGATTGGCCGAAAATTGGATTTGAAGGTCCAATAAGTCTGGATTTTGAACAGTTTCTACCATAGCTATTTTTTTGCTTTTTCAGCCCAATTTCGCACAAATTATTGCAAAACCTATTACTTTGATACCGTTTGTTAGGGAAATTATACATCAAAGACATCAAATCGAGCAATCGGGCTCAATTTCAATACAAAATCGAATCAAATACCACTCATTCAAAGCTCAAACCTACAACTATTCGATTTACTTTCATTGCCTCGTTGAGTACCCACAAAGGACATAGTTATGGTGGCTGTGATTAACCACAAAGGAGGAGGAGAAGAGCAATAGGTTAGAACTCAAGCACATAGAGAAGAGTAAAACACACAAGTGGCTACCCTCATTTTTTGTAATTGCAATTACACACATCTTCACTATGACATAGGCTAATATATATGTTAGGTTTTGATAGCTTATGATGTACTTGGCAAGTCTATAAACAAAAATAACTAAATTGGATAGATTATACAAGTCAAGGAGTATGTTGTAATTTTTATATTTGAGTTGTATAGGTTCTAGGGTTCAAGTTTCAAAAGAGTACAAAAATGTTGCTACAATTTCGCCAGACTATCGTCGGTCCTCGCTTGAACGATAAGCTATAGCTGTAGCTCGGCTGTCGCTGAGCTTTCGCTCGAGCGATAAGGTTAGTCAGTAATTTTTTATTCGCGATTTCAAAACTTTTTATCCGGCCCATTCAACCCTAACCCTATCCTATAAATATTAGAACGCCACAAAATGTAAATTCGAAGGTTGAAACGTAGTGAGAACTTGAGAACTTCATCTTCAAATTCATTGAGAGACTTCAACCATCATTGATTTGATTATACTTAGCGGAGAAAACATCAGTTCCAGTTAATCCAAATACCAAGCGTACTGAGGAACACGGAGTTCTTCAATAATCCACAAGAGATAGACGAATCCACAAAACTAGGGGTTGGAGAATCAAAGAGGGCTTTGATATTGTAGACAAGGAGTTGCTGCAGAAGCGCATCATCCAGAAGGGCTGTCAGATTGCAATTAGGAGTTGGTACGGGTTGCACAATCCAGGAGGACTATCAGAATCTCACTCAGGAGTTGTTGCAAGGCACACAATCCAAGAGGACTGTATTAACTTCAATCAGGAGATTAGAAACCTCATATCGTCGTCTTGTCAACGGACTGTAAGTTCGATTGTTTATAGTTGATTTTGACTAGGAAAGCACCCGGAGTTTTTACCCAGTTGGGGTTTCTCTGTGTACATTCCACATATTTTTTATTGCTTTATTTAATATTTTCATATACTGCGGTATTCAAACATAGGGTAATTGGACTGTATGCTTAACCATCTAGAGATAATTAATTAGTGATTTATTGCTGGTTAATTATAATTTTTAATTTTACATTTACACATATTCACCACCTCTAGGTGTAGTTTAGGTCCAACTACATAAATTTCAATATAGATATAGGTTAATGCATAAGGTTGGGCCAAAACATTAATTGGGCTACACACAACTCGGGCCAAGATATAACACACAAATGTGTTAATTACTTAAAAAGGATGTCCAACTAATGAATGGGCCACCATTGCTTCCAATGGTTTATGCAAATTTTTGACACTTTTCACATTTTCTAGCGAAATTTATATCATCTTTTCTCATATTGGGGCCAATAATACCCTCATTCAGGGCTTTCCGTGCTAGTGAATGTCAACTAGCGTGATTTCCACAAATACTTCATGTATTTCCCTCGTTTCATGTATTGCTTCATCCTCATTTACGTATCTAAGCAAGGGGAGTGTATACCTACGTCTGAACAGGATGTCATCTGGTAATGTCGGCTTTTACTCGCAGTTTTCTTACCCTTTATCCTCAAAAAGTGTTCCATCCTTATGTAGGATAGAATTTCCTACATCCATGAGATTTTTCCTTGTATCCATATATTTTCATCATCTCTTTGGCTAATAGATGGTTTTGATAATAACTCCGCAGGCACGGTTTCAAATATATGTGTATCGTTTGTGCTTGCTAGTTTTGATTGCACATCGGCACATCCATTTTTCTCGAGGGATATGCAATAGTTCGAATTTGCTGACTTATTGTGACAATTGCATAACCTCAGCCAGATATGCAGTCATCCTTTTGTCCTTGACCTCAAACCTTCCGTTTAATTGATTTACCACTAACTGTAAATCACTTATTACTTCTATGTTCCAAGTGTACATTTCCTTTGACAACCATAGGCCATTTCATAAGGCTTTGTATTCGGCCACATTATTGGTTGTCTTAAATGCGAACCTTAATGCGTAATTCAGATTGTGTCCTTCAAGGCTTGTCAGAATTAGTCCTGCTTCGGCATTAGTTTCTCCTGATGATCCATCCACAAATAACTTTCATTTTTCTTGCTCAGGCTTAGCCTCGGGAATGAAATATCTGATGGCTCTGTAATGAAATCTACTAATGCTTGTGCTTTGATTGCTGATCATCCTTTATAGCTTATTTCGAAATGTCCCAATTATATTGGCCATTTCATAAATCTTCCTAATGTGTCAGGCTTCTGTAAAACTTGTTTAAGTGAGAAATTGGTTTGCACTACGAAACCGTGACTCTAGAAATATGGTTACAGTTTTTGCGATGCTACTACTAAAGCTAGGGCTAGCTTTTCCATAATAGGATATCTAGTTTATGCACCTTGCAGAGCTTTACTTACATAGTATAATACAACTTTAAAAACTGCTAAGTACATGAGTAATTTCTCCCCGCTCAATGGCTTGGATAATAATTGAGCTTTTCCTAGGTGTTCCTTTAAAGCCTGAAGGACTTTTTTGCATTCATCAGTCCATATAAACCTGTTTTTTTCCCTTTCTAACACTTAAAAGAAATGAGAGTATTCATTTGTTGCTCGTGAGAAGAATCTTCTTAAGGCGGCGAACCTTCCTATTAAACTTTGTACATCCTTCGATTTTGTTGGAGATTTCATTTTTATGAGAGCTTAGATTTTATCAAGATTTGCCTCAATACGTCGTTGATTTACCATGAACCCCAATAATTTTTGAAATATGACTCCAAAAGCATATGTTACCGGATTAAGTTTCATTCTATACTTCCATAGTAATTAAAGGCTTCTTCCAAATATTTTAAGTGGCATTCAGCTTGGAGTCTTTGGGAAAGCATATCATCATTGTATATTTCCATTGTTTTCACCTATATGATACACGTATATTTTGTTTATTAGTTTGTTTATAGGTAACACCAGCATTTTTTAATCCGAATGGCATTCCCTATATTAATAAAACCCTCAATCTGTTGCAAAAGTAGTATGTTCCTCATTTGGTCTATACATAAGGATCTGATTATATCCTGAATATGCATCTATAAAACTTAGTAGCTAATATCCTACAGTTACATCCAGTAGCTGATCTATTTTGGAGAGTGGAAAATAGTCTTTGGGACACACCTTAATTAAGTTTGTAAAATCTTGGCAAGTTTGCCATTTTTTGTTGCCTTTTGGAACTAGTATATACTCAAACCAAGTATTAAGTTTTGCGGATAAAATCATTTTCTAACAACCTATCCACTTTGCTTTTTAATGCCTCGTATTTTTTTAGTTCTCATTGGTCGCCTCATTTGCATTTTAGGCATTATCTTAGGATCGAGTTTCAAAGCATGGTAAGCCACTTTGGGATCTATTCCCACCATATCGTGTTTCCATGCGAATACACCCGGATTTGCTTTTTTTTTTTTTTTTT
>CAIGRK010268862.1:0-10044 GCA_903798315.1 Fraxinus greggii | reverse complement strand
ATTCACATTACTCAACCACTCTTTATTCATTCAAATCACATTTTACTAATTTTCTTGTTCATTGCATCAAACAATGTAATCTACACCGCATAACCATTATAATTATGCAGCCAAAAATTTTTCCTTTTTTTTTTTTTGGTTTGGGGGCATTATAGTCACCTCAAAAAACATGGATGTCCAAGTACTATGATGTCCAAAACCAAAAGCTGATTCACGGGTTCTTGTTTTGTTCCATTTCTAACACAATCCCTTAAATTAGGGAAATACAGCGTGTTCGACTGTGTGAATCTATTCGACTATTTTGCTTTTAAAAAAAAAAAGGGCAATATAGTAATTTCAAACGTTCTTACACGAAAGAATCAGAGAAGGACCACTTGGAGGACACAGGGATGCTAAAGCCATAGAGAGAAATGGTAGAAGCTTGTTTGGCAGTGGCCATTACAGAGACAGATGTGACACATGTTAAAAGACAGAGCAGTCTTAAAACGACATGCATGACGTTACTTTTCCAGTGACCAATTCTCCGGCGATCTGGGGTCGGACCGTTCATTAAGCCGCTTTCCTCGGACACTGTCACCTTTGTCTCCGGCAGCTGGATGCCCACTTCCGGCAGACCATTCCTTTGTTCATTAGTCATCTTCTTTTCTTGTTTTTTTCTGCTCAGGACTTGAGAGGTATGCTGAGAATGGAGGGGTGGTTTTAAAATGAACTAATGAAGTGGGGGTAAGGAGACACGTGTCAGAGAAATAGGTGGGGTCTGACTACCCTGTGACTCAAACATTTGTTTCTTCGTTGGGAATTTACACCGTTTCTTATTCCAAAGTAAGACATTCGAAAAATGGTAATGAATTATAATTTATAATGGTAATTAATGTTACTAATTGCTAATTTATTATTTAAAATAAATTTTAAAAACTTGTTTTGTACTGTACTGTAGTGTATTGTGGACGAATGATTTAATTGATAAGAAAATAATCGGTTACTGCATAAGATTTAATATTTGTGAATTTAAGATTTTTTTTTATTTTTTGAAATTGTCATTTTATGTTAAAATGTTGTAACTGACGTCCATTTGTGTCTGGTCAACTTCTTGAAATATGAGTTGGTTGGCCTACCAATGCTACCAATTCGATCAAATAATTTCTGATGTAATCTATTTTGACTTGAGCCATTTTTCCCGTGACATGGCCTTGTGTATATACAACTATTAATTAACAAGCATACTGAAATTCCATTATATAAGATGAATGTAAGGGAAAAAAACTGGACCAAAGGGAAGAAATCATTGGATAAGTTTTTTAATTTATTATATATATTGTATGTGTGTATATGTCAATGTGAGTTTTCTAGAATTTGTGGCCACATTTGTGATTGCACAGTACATCAAGATAATCAATTTTTTTTCATGACAAACCATTTCATCCGATAGTCAAAAGAAACAAAAAATGGCGAATCAAAAGTGTTATTTAGTTTTAAAAAAATAAGAAAATAATTCTTGAAAGCAAAATCAATTCTCTAATTTTGATCGAGGAAGGCCCACGAGGAATGTCTGAAGCTGAAAACCTTACGCTGATTAACACTTTCCTTTAATACGTAATTTATTCCATTATTTCGGAAGATGCTGTTGAGTTTTTTTCGCATGGAAAGAGGTTTACTATAAGCTTGCTTATTGAGACCTAATTATGTCCTTCTAAGAAGCATTGGTTCCTATTTGTTTGCACCATTTGAAAGAAAAATGCACAAATTGGGAGCACTAGAGAAATAGTTCCTTCTTAACACACCATTATCAATCAACAAATAATCAAAGGTCCTCTCAATCATGCAAGCCGTTTTTCTATTATTGATGTGTACAACAATTTTTGTATGAACCAACGACCCCTGACCTCATGCTTGAGGTCATGATAACCTCGAGCACTCTCTCAATGATATTCCTAGTTTTGGTATCCCCGAGGATCACCCCCGACGAGTGAGCTCGAAGTATTCTCACCTACGTGTCATCGGTCATCACAGTTGAGGCTCCTCAGGGTAGCGTGCATAACCTCGAGATGGTGATTCTGTCCATTAATGAAACCACTAATGTCATTAATCTAATAGGACTTTACCGCTTGAATTTTATGCTTATTCAAACGCTATATCACAGTTTCACTACAACTCCTAGGCATGGAAAGACCCCAAGCACTTTATAATTCTTTAATCAGGTAAGGATGTTCAATTGATTTATCCTTCTAGGAGTGCTCTACTTAATCCTATTAGGTGTGTACTACTTATCTCTATAAATACAAGGCATTGGAATATTATTCAAGTATGCTTTTACATTCAATTTATAGCTTTATGATTATATTTTTCCCTCTTGCTAACTTAAGCATCGGAGGGGCAACAAGCCTCGTTGCCTTTATTCAGGTCCTGGAGATTCTGTTCGTGCTCATTCTCGATCGCCATATCCTCGGATGCAGATTAGACACATTTGTTTCAGGTTTTGGAGATTCTCATCGTGGTCATTCCTTGTTGTCAAGCTCAGGTATTATTTGTGGAGATTTTTAGTAGCATCGTTAGCACAGTCTGTGGGAAACGCTATTAAAAGTCATGATCAACACACCCTCATAACCTTCTCTAGCAAGCTTATCCGCTCCGGTTCAACCCCCACCAAGGATCCACAAGTTCCTCTAAGAGCAAGACCTAAACTACTAATACCCTAACCAATAATTGTTACTTAGACAACGTTCAAAGATCTTCGTCAACAAGTTGTTTTGTTGACTGGATTGCTAAGTCAATAAATTCTGTGGCCGATGCTCGAGCTCATTGTCCCGTTCCTGATATCGATAGCGCGGAGGCCTCGGGTTAACCACGTCCACCTCTCACAACTTTGGGTTCATGGTCCATCGCCATGACATCAAACGAGATTTGCAGAATCATTCAAGATGGAACCGGAACAATTAGTGTTGGACGAGTTTCACCCCCAAACACTCCATTCACTTTCAAAATTTTGTCATACATGCTGCCCACATATTCAAATACACTCAAAGCCTTACCCACAAGAAAACATTATAAGTCTTGCTCCGTGTAAGTCTTGCCCCGCGCAAGCACCTCTAAGCTTTGCTCTGTGCAAGCACGTAAAGCCTTACTCCTTGCAAGCAAATAAAGCATTGTCCTAAGCGAGCATCTCAATCCTTGACCCGAGCAAGCACATTAAGCCTTTTCCTGTGTAAGTACCCCTAAGCTTTACCCCAAGTAAGCACCTTTAAACATTGTACCGAGTAAGTATCTTTAAGCCTTGCCCCAGAATAAGCACCCCTAAGGCTTAACCCACTCAAGCATCAAAAGCCTTGCAAGCATATCTAAACCTTGCCCCATGCAAGCACCTCAAGTCTTGCCCCAAGCAAGCATCATAAGCGTTGCCCCAAGCAAGCACCTCTAAGCATTGTCCCACTCAAGCACCATAAGTATTAGCCCAAGCAAGCATCTCTAAGCCTTGTCCCGCTCAAGCACCATAAGTATTGTCCCAAGCAAACACATAAAGTCTTGTCTCACGCAAGCACCTCATGCCTTACCCCGAGCAAGCACCATAAGCCTTGCCCCACGCAAGCACTTCTAGCCCTCGTGCAAGCACCTATAAGCCTTGTCCCCCAGACAAGCACTATAAGACTTGTCCCATGCAAGCACCTGTAAGCATTGCCCCTTGCAAGCACCCCTAATCTGTCCCATGCAAGCATCATAAACTTTGCATTGACAACTATCTCAAGCCTTGCCCCGCGTAATTACCTAAGTTTTGTCCCATGCAAGCATCCTTACAAATGCATAGTACATTCATGTAAAATTAGTCCTAAAAAAATCATTAAGTAAAAGGACCGACCTTATAACCCCAAAGGCTATAAAGCATCGCACGTAAAGATTTTTAACAACATCGAGGTCAAACCCCTTTCTTTTAAACTTTTTAACAAGGTTGGGTCCAATTCATTTCTTTCAAAGATTTTAACAAGGTCAAGATGCAACCCACTTCCTTTCACATTTTTAATAAGGTCGGGGTTGAGTCTCTTCCTTTCAATTTTTTTAACAAGATCGGGGTGCAATTCTTTTCAAATTTTTAACAAGGTCGGGGTTGAGCCCCTTTCTTTTGAACTTTTTTACAAGGTTGGGGTCTAGCTTGTTCCTTTCAAAAATTTTAACAAGGTCGGGGTGCAACTCCTTTCCTTTCAAACTTTTAATAAGATCGAGCTTCTTCCTTTCAATTTTTTTTAACAAGGTCAGATGCTACCCCCTTCTTTTTAAACTTTTTAACAAAGTTGCGGTCCAGCTCCTTTCTTTCAAAATTTTTAACAAGGTCGGGGTGCAACCCCCTTCTGTTCAAATTTTTAACAGGGTCAGTATTGAGCTCCTTCCTTTCAGAATGTTTAGCAAGGTCGGGATGCAATCCCATTCCTTTCAAAATTTTAACAAGATCGAGGTCTTGCCCTACGTTTCAAAATTTTTAACATAGCTCCAAGTCGAGCTCCTTCCTTCAAAATTTTAAAATGTTCGAGACTTGCTATCCCAAATCTATGTACTTGGGAGGCCTATCAACTCGACATGAGAATGCCTATTTTTGGAACCCCGTGTAATTGTGTATCTCATTCCAGAAACTAGCATATTGCGCAAGAGCTCCTGACATGGATGCACGAGGGCCTATGATGTGTCCAATTTTGTACGAACCGACCACCCATGTCCTCATGTTTGGGGTCAAGATAAACTAGAGAACTCTCCCAGTGATATTCCTAATTCTTTTATCCTCGAGGATCACCCCCGACGAGTGAGCTCAAGGTATTCTCACCTACGTGTCATCAGTCGTCAGGGTTGAGGCTCCTCAGGGTAGTGTGCACAACCTCTATGAGTTGGTTCGGTCCATTAACGATTCTACCCCTAGAATTTTATGTTTATTCAAATACTATCTCACGACTTCAATCAACTACAACTCTTAGGCATGGAAAGACCCCAGGCACTTCACAATTCTTTAATCAGATAAAGATGTTCAATAGGTTTATCCTAATAGTAGTGCACTACCCGTCTCTATAAATATAAGACTTTGGATCATTATTCATTTATGTTTTTACATTCAATTTATAGATTTATGCTTATATTTTTCCCCTCTCGCTAACTTAAATATCAGAGGGGCGACGATGTCACATTTCTTTGCCTTTGTTTCAGGTCCTGAAGATTTTATTCGTTCTCATTCTCAGTCGTCAAGCTCGGGTATCCTCAGGTGCAGATATTGACACATTTGTTTTAGATTTTGAATATCTTGTCTGTGGTCATTCCTTATCGTAAAGCTCAGATATTCATAGGTGCAGATTTTTGGTAGCATCAATTATCATGTCTAATCTTATCCAATACAATGCGTCCTTTTTCTTAATATGAGGATATCTAAAGTATACGACGCTAACAGTGTTGAATGGATAGGCTTAGCCTCAGAGTATAGTATACAACTGCCAACCTTGAAAAAGGGCAGCCTATCAATAGTAGATAGGTAAGACAATATATTTCGGGAAAAAAATAATTCAAATTAGACATCGAACATCAAGTAAATAACCTTCGAGACCATCGATTCCAGTAGATTCCTGGGCAGTGGAAGTACCATTCTGAAGGTAGTATGGATGAGGGCAGACATGAAAACCATTTGATCTCGCATTTCTATTTGATGATGCAGGGGGAAACATTTCACCAATCAAATTTAAAGAGCACCTGAATGCGGATTTAAAGATGCGGGAAATCAGAATGAGGGCTTTGATTGTGGATTTAAAGATGTGGGAAATCAGAATGAGGGCTTTGATTTTGGAGAATTTGACCCCAAAACGTTAGAGAGTAAATAAAAACCCCAATGATTTGCATTCATTTCAATTCAAATTAAAGTCTTATTTGAGTCCCATTTTTGTGGAAATATATTTTGTAGCGGAGATTTTTTATTTTTTTTTTAAGAATATATAGTTAAAAAATAAGAAAAGATTTTAAATTTAAGTGTAAAATTATTTGTTTTAAGAGAATATGTGTTAAAAATAAGTTTTTGGGAGAATGAGATTCAAGCAGGGGCTTAATATCCCCACAACAAAAGAATTTCTGTGAAGTCAATCATTTCTTTGACTATCAAAAGTAATAAAACCATATAAAAACAATAAAACAAATATACCAAGATGTGTTTGATTGTATTTATTTTCATGGAAAATGTTAATTTTCACCCAAATTTCTATTTTGAAGTGTTTGATTGCTATTTTTTCCATGAAAAATATTTTTCAATTTTTTAAAAATATGCCTAATTTTCCTTTTTTTTTATGGAAAATATTTTATGAGGGAAGTAGATTTTTGTTTTCCTCAAAATAAGTAAAATATTTTCTTTTTCAGAATATATTTTTTTATGTCAATCAAACATACTCTAATATTAATTGAAATAATTAGAAAATGTAAAACAGAGAAAGAAGATTACAAAACGAGCGTGTTAAAATCTTGTAAAACCAAGTGCATCCCATATTGGGCTGGACTAATGTCAATGGACCCAATTAGTTCACATCAAAGGGGTACAATGGGCCTTTCTCTAGAGCCCACAAATTCAATATCAAGAACTGGATATTTTAACTATTACACACCTTATCTTTGATATGAAATAGTAAAAATTTGAAATAAATCAAGTTTTGAAATTTTTGAGGGGTTTTAAGTTAATAATTGCTTTATACATGAATAATGAATTCCTTCGTTCGACGTATTATTATAATTTTAATTTTGAAACTCATTTTAGAGACTCGAAAAAAATTCTTAAATGCACTGCAATAACATGCAAGTTGTCTCAGTACCTAGCATCTTTTCAAGAACTTGCATTAAGAGGCGAGAAATAAGTTAAAGAAATTGACATCGAATATCACATAAATACATAATTCAATATAACATGATAATACTACGAATTCACTAAATAATTAGCCCATGTTTGTTAGAGATCCTTTTAGATTATATTTGTGAAAAGTAATTTTTTATTTGGAATATGTAGCTGAAAATAAATTTGAAAAATAAGGGTGCGTTTGGTTTGCTGTTTTCAATTTTGTAAAATACTGAAAAAGTGTTTGGTATGATATTTTTAAAAATGCATTTTCGAAAACAAAATTAAACATATAACAAAATCAAAACACATTTTTGACCTTTTTTTTTACGTTTTAAGTAAAAATTCTAAAAACATGCAAAATATTGAAAAACAAGTTTTTTAAATAACATTTTAAAAAATAAAAATGTCAAAAAATAAAAATATAGAATTTTAAAAAATAAAATTTAAAAATAAAAACAAAAAAATTTTTGAAAAAATAAAATTCTAAAATAAATAATATAAATTCAGAAAAAGTGAAATTATAAAAATTTCTAGGAAAGTAAAAAATTATAAAAATAAAAATAGTTTAAAATTTTAATGATTATTTACATAAAAATTCTAAAAAAATATTTATATGAACGCGGATAAAAATATTCTGGATTCAAGTAATTAATTTTTATTTTCGTTTTCTATATTTTGAACTCAATTTATTATTTATTTTTATTTTACCCTTTTAGCTTGAAAAAAACTAGTGTATGTTTTAATATAATTTTTTTCTATTTTTATTGAATAATCAAATTTTCATTGAATAAAATGTTATAAATTAATTTCTCAAAATTTCGAATCAAATATGCTTTTTAGTTTTCTATTTTAAAAAATAATTTGCAAAATAACAAACCAAGCGCGTTTTTAATAATCTTAGAATATGCCTTCAAATTGAAAAATTGAAAATTAACTCAATATTCAAAACTGAATACGAGCCCTAAATTTTTAGAAAATAGGGTCAAACAGGAGTTAGTGTCTGTTTGACAATCATTTTGGTAGAATAAAGAGTTTTGAATAGCGATTTTTAGGAGAATGTATGCTTAAGAAGTGGAAAAAAAAAAAGTTCAAAATATTTTATTTTGTGAATATGTAATTGCTAAAATAAATTAAAGATTGAATTTAGTTCGTGGTCTCAATGAGGCAGTTAAAGTAGGAAGAATACCTAATCCTCACTCTAAAGAACTTAATTCCGCTGAACACATTTTCTTATGGCCATAAGCCACGTGATGTGAGTGGTGACAGAATAGAATTATACGAAGTACTCTCCACTATTCACCCTCTTTTATTAAAAATAATAAAATCTAAACAATTTTTGTGTATCCAAAAGTTCAATAATGAAAATATATCGCCACATTTTAAAATAAGTTCTTTTTTTCCAAAAAAAAGAAAAAAAAGTATTAAACTTGTTAAAGTATTTAATATATATTTATTCTGCTCGAGTTGACATGACAAATTTTTCTTAATCTCTCGTCTGAATTGTGTAATTACTCGCTTGCAATAGTAACAAAGTTGAAAAGAACATTCGGAATGTACAGAATACATCAAATTTTGTCACTTCAACATTTTTTCGTTGTCTCGTTGTGAAAATTCTGGCTTCACCGTTGAATAGCAAAACGTTCAGGGGTACACAAGAAGTCATAGTCGAAAGAAAAGAGTGGTAGTAGGGAAGAGGAGACAAGAATAATTGCAACCCGTTGCCAAATAACATGGAAAGATCCCTAGACATGGACACACAGCCATGTTTAGGTTTTGTGGGTATATATTAATTATAGTATCTCAAGTATCATGCACTAAAATGCATGTGCTTCTTCTTTCTCTTCACATGTATCTCTTTACCCTACCTCCACCCACCCCCACTCCCTCCTATATATACATAATTATAGCCCCCAGGGCACCCCTCTAAGTGTTAAAAGAGGAAGGTAGAAAAACTCTAACTTTGCTTGAGGCTGCCGCGTCAAGAGTTCGAATCCCAAAATATGGATTTGACCATGGGTAAGTGCAAGTGTACAAGCAGTCTTCCACCATATACCCTTGGAGGCATAACCGTCAAGGATGCGGCTTATCCTTTTATATATACATAATTATATTTGTATTTATATAGGTAATTTCAAGAGTGGGTGTGAACTTTGAATGTTGCTAAAAATAGGTGACATGCTTAGATTTTAGAATGTTCAAGGGCTAAAGAATAGGTATTTGATGCATTGTACTAATTAAGTTTTGTATTGGGTTCATGTTTGGTTAAGTATAAAACTTTAACTTATAAGTAATTTTAAAATAAATAAACTTTTAAATGGTAACTTGAAAATATGTAAGTATCTATCGAAGTACCTCTTAATTTGTATACTCGTTAAAAAAAATAGGTTACATAACATCAATCAACTTTAATGCCGAGTACTGTACATACAAAGNAAAAATAGGTGACATGCTTAGATTTTAGAATGTTCAAGGGCTAAAGAATAGGTATTTGATGCATTGTACTAATTAAGTTTTGTATTGGGTTCATGTTTGGTTAAGTATAAAACTTTAACTTATAAGTAATTTTAAAATAAATAAACTTTTAAATGGTAACTTGAAAATATGTAAGTATCTATCGAAGTACCTCTTAATTTGTATACTCGTTAAAAAAAATAGGTTACATAACATCAATCAACTTTAATGCCGAGTACTGTACATACAAAGTAGAATATAATTACAACGAATTTTTGCATAGATATTAAAAAAATAAGCAATGCCAAAAGGGGTTATTTCAACTTTTTTTCTCTTCAAAAAAGGTCGGCCAATGAGAATTTATCGTGTTCAAGATAATTAAGAATATGAATATAACAAATGTAATAGTCTATATATTCATTGGCGGATACGGGTGCTGGACCAAGCTACGAATATGAATGGAACAAATGATATATATATATATATATCAGTACAATATAATAAGAGTGAATACATCTTTCGCTGTTCAGATTTTCGTCCAAAACGACGTAGTTTTGAATACATCTTTCGCTGTTCAGATTTTCGTCCAAAACGACGTAGTTTTGGGTCGTCCAAAACGACGTCGTTTTCTGCTCGTTGTGGACCGACAACAATATACTAAGAGTGAACCCAAAACGACGTCGTTTGTTCATATTTTCGTCCAAAACGACGTCGTTTTCTGCTCGTTGTGGACCGACACTTTAGCGTGTATATTTAGG
>CAIGRK010268589.1:0-17316 GCA_903798315.1 Fraxinus greggii | reverse complement strand
CCACTTTTGACCACCCTCACCCCGTCGCCGCCATTATCACCACGACCACCAACATCACCACCACCTCACAACCGCAGCCAACATCACAACTAAACACCCCCAACAAAATTAGATCCAAAATTAGAGCTGCTACAATTGCGGCATCAGCACAATCAGAAGCAAGAGTTGCATCGCATACTCTACTGTCCCGATTCACCTCCACAAATTCACCTCGGCAAACACCAATTTCGCCTCTCGATTCACCTCTCGAGTCACTGTCGAGGAAGATACAAACGACGTGGTTGGGCAAGGCAACAAGTGTGGCTTCTCTCTACGTCGCATACCGATATCGCGCCGTCAACGGTAGAGCCGCGTCGACAATGGTGGGAGGTAAAGAGAAGGAAGAGAGTGGAGAAATAGAGAGAGAGAAGGGAGAGCGGGAAATAAGTAGGGTTTGAAAGTCAAATTTGGTGGGGGTAGATGGATGTATTATAGGTATATAGATTAATTTAATTTTATATGATTAATATTAATATTAAATTATTATCTGGTTTTTATATAAACAAACTTTACATGTGATTTTTGAATTTATAACTTAAAAAATATAGTTTTTTGTAATTTCTACGATAAAAATATATACAATAAATATAGAAATAAAAAATTTATCAGAAATGGGCCTCCAATAAAGCAGGCTGGGTATTATGGAACAACACAAAGCCCATTACTTGTATATGTGTTTGGGTACAAAATTCTTGTAATGTTATCCACTCGAGTCAATGAATTTGCTGTTTTCCTAAGAAAGAAAGAAAGGGGAAAAAGGGAGGAGAGGGTTCTAATGCGTTCTAGAACCTTTCCTCTTCATCAACTCTTGATCATTCTTGTTTCAATATAAAGTTAATCACTTATAAGCGTTTTATAGTAACTATGAATGATAAAATATCTCGTTCCCACTCAATTTCATCATTCTCTAAATGGGTCGGAGATTTTCAGGTTAGTTGGGAAATCATGATGAGGACAAGAACGGAACATATGATCTCCACCCGGACCACCCCTACTCTTTTGTTTTTTAATTTGTTTTTATGCTTTTAAATTTAAGTAATACTTAATGAAATAAGAAAAACTGAAAAAAAAAATAAGTAGATAGAGAAATTGAGGAAGAAATGAAGATATTTTACTTTAATGTTCAGTCACGTTATCATTCTATCATGCCATCATCTTTTTTTAAAAAAAAAAAACACACACACACACACAAACACGTATACAATTTTTTTATTATTATTATTTATTTAAATTTCTTTGTTAATCGAGATAACGGGAGCGAAAAAAAAACTATGAAATTCCAAAAACCGGGGTTTTTTTTTTTCTCTCTTATATTGTTCTATATAGAGAGTAAAAGATGTAAACATCAAACAACTATATTTTTTAAAATATTACCATTGAATTTTTTTTTTATCTGTAATTTTAGTTTACTTAAAAAAAAATACCTACAATATATTTCGGTCTATAATTATTCCATTCTTTTTTAATATATATAGTTATTTAAATCCTATTAATATGTAGTCATTTTACATCTTATTATTTCTGTCATACTGACATAAGACAAACATTGTTGGGTAAGGTCAGCTGGCACAATCTGAAACTAGTTTCTTGGTGGGTATGATGATGCAAGTCTGTACTAAAATTTTGCAAACGTGGGACTTTGTGCACTCTGTGGTGGAAAAATCTGGGTCGTATATTTCCAGACAAACCGGTTGTACTTCCATTATCAATCAGTACATTTTCAAAACAAGATTATGACATCTTCATTCATTCTTCCACAAATATTTTTTTTACAGATGACAAAGCCATATGTTATTTCCACGTTTGAGAAAGACTATTTTTTCTTTTCTTTTCTTTTTAACAAGTCGGTTTTAAAAGTGAGTTTTATCGTATCTCTATTTACCTTTGTCGTTTTCAAATAGGTTGGTTAGCAAATTTCCAGCTGCCTAGCATTGACTTCCCTTAGATCATGAGGTCCACGTTGCTACGCATGATTCTCTAAATACCCTTTACTGCTTTAATTTATTTCGTTTGAAAACTAGCTAGCCACAAAATGAACAGTAAATGTTCATAATATTTGTTGGTTCCTCTCGTTCTCAAAGGTAAAAACTTTCTGGTTCTGAATTATGTTCATATTTTCTTGAAGCTATTTCTGGAGGATATTGAGAATTTTTTGAGCTTTCAATTTCAAAGAGTGAGTTCTGGTAATCAACATAAGATCAGAATAATGATTTAATTTAAATTCTCTTTTTATGATGATTAATGATATTTCTCCCCATGCATGCCTACACCCCCAGAAGCCAATAATTAATTGAGCATTAATATTCAAATTTATGGCTTCTTGTGTACCCTCTTTCATGTTACTAATTTGTCATGAACATTTTTGAGTTAACCTTTCTATATTGGATTTAATGACTAGCAATTGAGGGCATGTTTTTATATAGAATTAGACACAACCGGACATGAAGGAAAAGAATACAAAATATACGAGTCCTAGTCCTATCTAATGCTGTTCTTGCGACGATGCAATACCATTCTTTGTTTCCCTTCTGAATTTTTTCATGGATATGCATTTGCAGTAAGGACTGGAAATTTTGGGAGGATATGAGGTGTTTTCCATTCTCCAATGGTACTAAAAATGAAGAACAAAAGACATCAAAGTATACTCCTGTTCTTTCATCTACATCATCTATATTGACAGATCCTGATACGAAGAAATCTGGATCCGAGTACGACTCTCAGAACATTTCCGATATAAGCACTGAATCCTCGGTTAGGTTCTCGGTCAAAAGTTTGTCCCGAAGACCTAGCAAACTTAGGGCCTTCACATTTGCAGAGCTGAAGACAGCTACCAAGAATTTCAGCCGTACCCTTATGATTGGAGAAGGCGGATTTGGACCTGTGTATAGGGGTGTATTGCGAGAGACAGAAAGGATCGATATTGCTGTTAAACAACTCAGCAGAAGGGGGTTACAGGCAATCCTTCTTTCTTGTTGTTTGTAGTCCTGTCTATGTTCCAACTTCTAAAGATATTATAGCATTAAACACTAAAGAGAAAATCAGTCTTGTGTACCAAACATGTCCTAAGAAGACGCGTTTATGTTCTATCATTTTCTTTAAATACTTCACCATTCAATAGTCGGCATGCTAAAACTTTAATCCCTATAATTTGTAGGATCCATATTCAATTAATAATCTGTTTTAATTTAGTTTTTCTTTTTGTTAATCGTCATTTCATACAGGGACACAAGGAATGGGTGACAGAAGTGAACGTTCTTGGTATTGTCGAACATCCAAATCTTGTCAAACTCATAGGCTACTGTGCTGAGGACTATGAGATGGAGATGCAACGCCTTCTGATTTACGAATATATGTCTAAACGGAGCGTTCAAGACAATTTATCAAGTCGATTTCAGGCATCTCTGCCATGGATTACTAGATTGAAAATAGCCCAAGATGCTGCAAGAGGCTTGGCATATCTTCATGAAGGCATGGAATTTCAGGTACCTGAATACACTACATACTGAAAATATTCTTTTAATGTATAATATGAATGCTGTTTTATTTATCTTTTGCACAAATGGATCAAAATAATTTCGTAATACAGGAGTATGAATTATTTGAATGCAGATTATATTTAGAGATTTCAAATCATCTAATATTCTGTTGGATGATCAATGGAGTGCAAAACTTTCAGACTTTGGATTCGCAAGGTTGGGTCCTTTAGATGGAATAAGCTATGTCTCCACAGCGGTACATACTATTCATCTAAAACTTAGTAATAAGTTTGGAGTGCGCTATGTGAATTCATTTTCTCCATAAAATAGCAAGGAACACGCCAACCTAATGTTTGATGTGATTCGTGTAATAAAATCTGACAAAGTTCTATGCTAAGCATCGGCCTCGGGACCGACTGAGAGAAAACATAGGCCGAGTTACTTCACTGCACGAGGAGGAAAAACACTTGAATTCATAAGATAATAGTAATCGCGTGTTAAGACTGTCATAATTACTTTTGCTAATGAAATTTTGCCATCCAACAGGTTGTTGGAACGGTAGGATATGCTGCTCCAGAGTACATACAAACGGGGCACCTTACAGTGAAGAGTGATGTTTGGAGTTATGGGGTCTTTTTGTATGAACTTATCAGCGGTCGACTGCCTCTGGATAGAAATCGACCTAAAAATGAGCAAAAGCTATTGGACTGGGTTAGGCCACGCCTTGCTAACAGTAAAAGATTCGAACAGATTCTCGATTCTCGACTAGACTGGAAATATTCCCTCAAGTCTGCTCAAAAGCTAGCCGCCATTGCTAACAGGTGTCTGGTTCGACATCACAAGAAGCGGCCCCGAATGAGTGAAGTTCTCGAGATGGTGAACCAGATTGTTGAGGGGAATGACAATGGAAGTCCTGAGGCTGCTATAGAGAACTCCCCTCAAAGGGACAACGAGAAATCTGTGGAACAAAGTTTATTAAAGAGGAGATTTGTTGATCGTGTAATTGGAGAGAACAAGTGGCCGTGCTGGAGGTCATGGAGACCAAAGCTTGTTAGGACAAATTGAGTGAAAACTAATGAAATATACTTTGTGATTTTATCGTCTTCCACAACCTAGGAAACATGCCATTTGTTTGACGACAAATATACGTAATATCGAAAATTCGAGAATCGACTGCTTTTGAAGTAATAAAAAAAAATGATTAAACTAGAAGAGTAGAGTCGAAAAAAGGATACCTCACTTCTCTCTCATTCAAAATCATGCATGAGACTTTCATCTCACGCGACTCCTAAGTCATAAAAGAAAGTGCGTCTTAGTTAAATAATATAGGTTCTTAGTAGGTGTTTGTGCAACATGGGACTTAGGTACGAGTAATGGGAGTAAATCTATGTTAATAGACACTGAAATAGTCCAAAATAAAGGTACAAAGTTAGTACGACCAAACTTTCTATTATTTCAAAAATAATACCTGCTAAAGGTACAAAACTTGATCATGAAATTGTTCAAAATTTATCATGGGCACAAAAAGCCACTAGAATGCACAAGAAAGAGTTCAAATGAACAAATCAGCTTCTGAAGTGACATTGCAAATCTTCACTACCAACCTACTGAGAGTGTTATAACCGGCAATGCATTTAAATTACCTCTTTAAAGGAAATTTTCATACACAAAAAGATGTCTAGCTAAAAGATCTCATCCCTTACAGACGACATCCAGTAATTTTTTACCTTCCTCGCTCAATTCTGCATTCTCCATCTTAATCCAGCGACGCATGACGGGACTTGTTTTTCCAGCAGCTGCATAGATTTTTATCAATGATTCAAGTACGTCTGATCCCAAATCGTCTTTTGACTTCTTCAGAACCTCCAGAAAACGTTCAGCACCCTCAACATCCTTGTTTTGCTCAAAATATCGCATCATCTCCCCAGTAAGGGTAGGTGACAGGGTCCATTTACCACCATCTCCCCTGCCAGCTGAAATTGCATTTTCGATACAATCTACTGCTGATTTAATCTCTCTATTCTTCAGATAATAGTCCAGATATAGCTCCCAAGTTTTAGCATTGGGCTTGGCTCCTCTCCTCTTTGCCCGTGCCTTTATTGCCTCAGCCTTCTCCAATGAGCCTTCTTTAAGATAAGCTCCTATTAGGGCATTTGCAATTCGAATATCATAAGTTGAGCAACCAGATGCCCACTCCCTGTAACATTTCTCAGCACCTGGTAAATCATTCAACTTAACCAACACTTGTATCATGTTTAGATAGCTTATATTTGGGGTTTTAGAAAACGAAAGCCTCAATGAACGCCAGATACGGTATACTTCAAGCAGATTACCAGTACGTCCATATAATGTGATCAGGAACTGGTAAGCGGAAAGTTCTCGTACAGTATTCAGCTTCTCCAGTTCCTTAAGCGCCTTCTCAGCTTTATCAAATAATCTGGCATCAGCATAAATAGACGCCAAATTGCTATATGTTGTCCAGTCTCCAGCAACTCGGCCATCCCTCTTCATTTCATCAATAACTCTCTCGATCCCAGATATTTCGTTCATAGCAGCAAGAGCCCTCATCCAGACATTATAGGTGTAGCAATCTGGCATGATATCACATGACTTCATTTCTTGGATGATCGCAGGAACCTTTTCTGCCTGCCCAGTTTTTGTGTAGAGAGTCATGAGGCTGTTATAGGGCATGGAACTTAGCTCTAAATTAAGTTCCTTAATCTTTTCCATCAAAGCTTCGGCCTTTTCAGTCATTAAATCCTTGCAGTAACAATTAAGAAGAGCACAATAGGTGAGATGATTTTTTGAGGATTCAGGCAGATTGATAAAGTAAGTTTCTGCAGCAGCAATTCCCCTACTCTTTGCAACAAGATCTAGATGTATCGCTTCATCACTTATCGTCTTGTTCACTCCCCTTCCCGTCATGGTCTCTGACAGCTATAACAAATAAGTGGTGTTCAGCAGATGATCACACCAAAAATGAAATTTGTGTAAAACAAATGCACACATCTCGGAGCAATACTGGCAAGGATGGTAAAGTGACTCACAATCGGTGCAACTGCAGTTATTAATATATCAACTGGAATAAAAAGAGTTGATCATATTGATATATTGAGTTTGGATTTGGAAGAAACGAAGAAATTATTGTGGCATTACTTTTACATGTAAATGATGCAAGTGTATCACGCAGGAATCATAGACACAGATTAATCAAGTCTAAAATGGGGGTTACACTGTTCACAGAGATTGCATTGACAATGCTTCAACAAACAGCATATGACACACAAACAGCAGATAAAACAACTTCCAATGACTTTATTTAATAAGAGAATAGTCCTTACCAGGGGCGGAGCTAGAGTTAAATTTTAGGAGGGGGCAAAAATATAGTAAAACTCAGTAATGTCATGTCGCATATAGTTGTTGCTTTTAAAAACATTTTACAGCATCAACAAGTGACAAATAAATGATAAAACTGTTTAAAAGTAGATAAATTTCTGCAGTTCTTAGTATAAAAGGTTCATAAATCCCAAATGTACAACATATATAGAATGTTATGTCAGAGTTCATTATTCCGAAATATGGTATTGTGGTCTAATATTAAATGCTTTACAGAAAATGTTGAAAATAATTACAGGAGAACAATAATGGATCAATTAGTTCATTGCAAGTTGGAAAGCAAAAGAGAAATTATCAAATATTAATTCTAGAATCGCATCTCTGTATCATGCAAAATGACCTTACAACTCAATGAAGACAATAAGTAATTAACAGAACAAACTAATCAACATTTTATATCAATTATTTCCACAAAACAGAACATGGATTATGTCAACATGAGACTTCTTTTTTTCCTCTTCAATAATATCAATTGTCTGGATATTTCAAGAACAAATATGTTTTTGATGTTGTAGTTATTTAGTTGAAAGCAAGCATTACAACGTAGCTACACCTGTAAAGGTTTGCTATTGCATTTTTAGTGCTTGTTACCGTAACAGACACCAAAATATGTATAATAGAATGAATGGCCGAGCTTAAGTATTGAGCTAGCATTTTCTCCAACTATCCATTCATTTCTTCTTTGTGTATTTATCATCTTCCCCAAATGAATTTTTTTTTTTTATTTGAGAGCCATAAGAATGGCAAGTCCCTAAGATCCAAACACTGCTTCAACTGCTTCCTCAGCCACAACATATCCCCCTATTGCCTTCAATCAAATACAAATTCAGGACCCACTCACTTCCCCTCAACTCAACCCATCTCCAATTAAAGCAAAGCAAGAAAGTTTCAATTGAGGTCTGTTTTATAACTATTTTATGCCAGTTGGGAGCAGCAAATTTATTGTTGATCGACTTTTTTTATTTATTCAGGAAAAAGCAAGGACGAAACTTTGCCAAAACGTTGATATCAAGGTATAAACTCACTAATGAATAAGTTAGGCGTAAAGTAAACATGACTTGAACAAGTTAAAAAGTCCAACTGGGATAATTAACGAGTCCTATTGACAACCATATCGTCCACATAAGGAATATTTAATACTTGTTTTCTGGACAGGAGTTAATCCAGGCAATTCTTTGAATTGTATTGGTAAAAGCACTGTACCAAACCAGAGCACCCCCAAAGCCAGCTAAAGGCAACTCAGGTCTGGGATTGGCTCCTCGATTCTCTCATTATTATTTTCTAAAAAATTTTAGGTTTATTTGTATCAACAATAAAGCCTACTGTCTGATTAGTTTTGATTAGAATCATTTTGGTTTTACTATAACATGAATTAGTTTTAATTTAAATCGTTATTACTGATAAAACCAAAACCAAAACCAAAACCGAAACTAAAATTGAAACTTCACAGATGAGATTCGAACTAAAAATAGTTAACTGAAAATGAAATTTCTTGGCTGGCCTCAAATTTATTTTACCCCATTCAAATTTGACCAACAACAGAATCTGCAACAAAACCACACAAAATGCCAGTAAATTATTGATCTTAACACTGTTCTTGCATAACATACCTTGATGGCCGGGCGGTAGAGCTTGCGGCTGCGAAGTACCTTGAGGGATTGACCAACTTCCCATTTGTAAGCACTTTTGCGAGATTTCAAGAATTGATTCAGCTGTTCGGCGACCCTTTGCTCTTCTCCTCCTTCCTTAAAGAGCTTCTTGTAAAGCGCTTCTTCTAAGTATTTCTTGGTCGACCTCTTTAAAATGTTCTTCTTTATTGCAAATTGCTGCATAAATGTAGAAGCCATTTTCGGATCCTCTCACTTTCACTGTCGGGATTTGATGAAATTTTTATAGATACTGTTGCATTTGATTTGATTCGACTTTGGAAAATAAACCCTAAACCAGGAGAGAGATGGAGGAGGAGGGTGGCATTGCGGTAATTTTATGATCTGGGTATAAAAATCTAAATGGGCCTCAAGCAAGGATCTGAAGAGTAGTTGGGATGGAGCTTTGGGCTGAGTGAGGTCAAGGGATGACACAGGTAGGCCTTTGACTTCGGCCTTCAAAATTTGGGGAAGTAATTAGGGGAAGGAAAATTTTCATATTTAAGAATTTAACTATAACTCATTTCAAAACTAAAAAACAAAATTTAAAACTTCAAAAATCAGATATTATTAAATTTTATTTATAAAATAATTAATTTAAAATATATTTTATTTATAAAATAATTAATTTAAAATATATTTTATTAATTAAATATATTAATGTCACCATTTCATATAATTTGATCACAAATTATCGAATTAATTGGTTATAATTTTTTCTTGATCACAATTCAAAAAAATTTGTAGGTCACAAATTATTTTTCAACCACAAATCAATTATAGGTCACAATTCACAAATTTTATAGATCGCAATTTATTTCTCAATTACAATTTACAAATTTTATAAGTCACAACTTATTTTATGGTCACAAAATATCAAATTAATTGTTCACAAATTATTTCTAAGTAACAAATTATCAAATTATTGGTCGCAACTTAACAANTCACAAATTATCGAATTAATTGGTTATAATTTTTTCTTGATCACAATTCAAAAAAATTTGTAGGTCACAAATTATTTTTCAACCACAAATCAATTATAGGTCACAATTCACAAATTTTATAGATCGCAATTTATTTCTCAATTACAATTTACAAATTTTATAAGTCACAACTTATTTTATGGTCACAAAATATCAAATTAATTGTTCACAAATTATTTCTAAGTAACAAATTATCAAATTATTGGTCGCAACTTAACAATTTTTTAGACTACACACTATTTATTGATCACAAATTAATTGGTAACAAATTATTTTCGGTCACAAATCAAAAAATTTATATCACATACTATTTATTGATGACAAATTAACCAATTTATTTGTCACAACATCGAAATAATTATCACATCGTCCCAACTCCACCAACACAATTGTCGTCATAGCCACACCATCACCACCACAACCTACAATACACTATTGTCTTCACCACCTACAATGCATCACTACTTGCACCACAAACCAACCGATTCCACAAACACCATCTCGACCTACATTGCACCATTGTCACCACTAACTATACCTCAATTAGTAAAAAAATAGGAAAGTCGTTAATTAACTTAATAAAATATAAATAATTATTTATACAATAATACAATACATTACAACCAAATCGAAGGTACAATACACTGCAACCAAATAAATGGTACAGTGCATTACAGTCAAACCAAATGTATAATGTATTACAGTCAAACAAAAGGGATTCCTATCCCACATCAAAAGTTTACAACAAATCCTTAGGGAAGCCATTTATCAACTAGTGGACCATAAGTCGGTAAGCAACTTTTTGGACCTGTCAATTTATTGGCATAAATATTCAGAATTCTATAATTATTAATTTTTGGGCCTTTTAATTCAATTGACATACAAGTTGTGTAAAAAAAAAAAAAGAAGTAATAATAATAATGATGATGCTCGCCAAGGTGCTAAATTAGTGCATAAGTCCTAGGCGTGGCGTTTTTTCTAAGGCTGAACTACGAAATCGTCAAACCTCAAAATCGAACCAAAACCACTTTTTTGAAACCGTTGATTTTGGCCCAAGTGGATTCGTCAACGTACAAATCGTCAAACCGTTCAAAAAATGAAAATAAGTTAATTTAAAATTTTACCTAACTCAATTAAAATTATAAGCATATCTATGGCAACGGGGCTGGCATGTGACGGGTTGATCATTCTCACCTCGTCATGTAGGTTTTTTTTATTACCTTGTCACATCCTTATACCCGGTTAAAGCGGGACGAGACGGAATTGCGGTGGGGCAGGGCGGGGCGGGGCCGAGAAGGTCTCCTGTCCCATTTATCGCCCCATTTATTTTTTATTTTTATTTATTTTTTACTTTTAATTTTTTTATATGTTTAGTTAGTAAATATTATTTTTTTATCAATTTATTAAAAACAACTTATGTTCTCTTTAAAAATGATAATAAATCTATTATTTTTGTTTGATAAAAAATTTAAATTTGAAAATAACTTTAAACGAGGCAAGTAACGGGGTAGGAACTCTGTTTCCCATTCCCGTCTCATACTCGTTTCGGGACTCTGTCAGGTTAGGCGGGTAATCCCCACCCTATTCGGGCGGGGCTTCACGAATATCGGGTTAAACGGGTTTTTGACATCCCTAAGCATATCCTAATTAAAAAGATACATACATACTAGACATAACCTAATTAAAATCAATACCTAAATAAACAATTATACATCACATAAATCATATCCAAATACACATCGGTCATCATAGCTATGAATGCAAAATCCTCATATTGGGTTTGAAAAGCTACTATTGAACCATATTCATCGATCGTCCATTATAAATAAGTAGACAATTAAATTAAAATTTTAATTCAAATTTACACATCTCTTTTCTTTCTACAAATAATTTTCTCAAACTTCAGCTAAATTTTCAGGTTAATTTATCAAAATTTTCTTATTTTTGGTAATTATTTGCTGTAATTTATTAGTAGCTGTGTTGTGTTGTGTTGTGTTGTGTTGTGTTGATTTGTGTTGGACTCACTTAAATTTTTACCGAACAATATTTTTTATTTATTTGCATCTCAATTTTCTGATCATGTCACTCAATTAATTATTTACATTTTAACTTACTTTCTGAATTTTATTGTTAAATGCTAGAATGCTAAGGTAGATTACTAAAATTGTTGTTTTGAAGATTTAACCAATGAACCTTTCGATATATTACTTTAATGAAAATTAAATGCAAATAAATACAAGATTATCACCTAAATTGTTTGTGCTTCTGTATTCTCTACTAGTGGTTGGATTCTTGATCCATTTAGGAGTTTGTTAAGTGCCAATTTAGTTGATGTGATAATATCCCCTAAAAATTAGTTGTATAGTAATAAGGAACATATAGTGATTCATAAATATTTGAATGAAGTAGAAACATTCGATGATTTATAAAAAGTTATAGAATATATAGTGTATTTGATTTTTCTAATCATTTTTTTATTAGTTATTTTATATCATTTAAAAATAATAAATGAATTAATATACTACACCTTTATACAGAAAATGAATCATGTGCTACAATTGTAGACGTTGCACTAATTAGTATTGATTAAGATGTTAAAATTTTTCTATCACGTTGTTATATTATAATGATTTAGAGTTATAGAACTTTGGCTCATAATATTTTTAATGGTAATATTTATTTATTTTGTTGTGAGATTTTAGATTAATATTTATGATTTAACTTATTTGATATGCATTATTCCTTTGACTTGTTAAATCGTGATTTTATACCGAATCAAATCGAAAAAAGTGATTTGGATTGATTTGGCTTAGAAATCGAATTAGTTGATTTGGTTTGGAAAAATTTCAAATCGCTTTAAGAGGCTAAATTTGAAAATTTATTGCAAATTACCCAATTTAAATTGTGTCCACCCTTAATAGTTGTTGTCATGCCTCGCGCTAGGCGCTGACAAAGCTACATTTAGAATATTGAAAAATATATAACGTCTGAAAATATATAGTTTCAAAATTAAAAAGACAAAACTATTTTAAAATTTCAAAAATCATGTCATAATTAAAATTTTATTTATTAAGTAGATATTAAAAATATTTTACTAATTAAATATATAAAAATCACAATATTATAAAATTTATGGTCACACTTACATACTATTCACAATTATAGAATATCAAAATCACAAATCACTAATTTTATAGGCCACAACTTATTTATCGATCACAAAGTATCTAATCAATTGATTACGTATTATTTTTCGATCACATATCACAAATTTTATGAGTTACGAATTACTTCATGATCACAAATTATCAAATTAATTAGTCAAATCTTAACAAATTATGAGTCCAGATTACAAATTTAGTCGCAATCTTACAATTTTTTAGATCACATATTATTTATTAATATCAAATTATCTATTTTATCGGTCATTGATTACAAATTAACAATTTTTATTGGTCCATTTTACTTACCAAAGCATCACAGATCCCTCGCTAATTTTGAAAAACTTTAATGGAAACTCCCGACCAAGCTATATGACGGCCCCACTAAAAATATAAACTAGCTATGTCACCACCAAGAATCACACGACGCGTTCAATACTATGGCGGCTGCGCACAGCACCATCGTCCCTCCTGCATAGCGTAGCGCTCGTACAGGGGGTGGTCTTGCATCGGATTGTGGTGTTGTTGACGCAGGAGTAGGCGGTGCTGGCACTTTTGGAAATATGCTAGAAATATAGTAGTGTTGTCACTCAAGAGTTAACGTACTTATACAAAATTGAATTACAAAAATGGTTGACAAAATATGCGTTGACAAGATTTTGACCAATGATTTCAAAAATTTTGTAATTCAATTTTGTGCACGTAGCATTGCTCGCCTTTTAGAGTGGAGAAAGATTAGAGAGAGAGTGAGTGGAGAGTGGATCTAAATAAAATGGAAACTTGTAAAATAGTCCCAGGTGTAATTTCCATAAGAAATTACCCCTCAACTCAAATAAAGAATTTATGTGCATGTTTCGCGGTATCTTAACAAATTATTATATATTGTTCATTATTTTCGTATTAAAAATATATGGGTTTCACTCTTAACATGTTCTTACAAGATGTTATTTATTAAGTTATGTTTTTGTTGGACGTGTCGATCCTAATATATATCTTTTTTTTACTTTTTCCAATGATCATGATTCGGCTTAAATATGTATTAAAGAAAATTAGAACTCGTTATAATCTTTTCTTCCCATAAAAAGGATATTATGGCGAGTTTTCATTGAATATGTCATAGTAAAGAGAAAACAAAGAGATGCTCGAGTCCAAGATACAGTGTAATTCTCTCATTCGATATAGTATTAATTCTATTGCAGCAAAATAGTTCTTGCATTTAGAGTAAAGCATTTTAAGTAGTGTATCATTCTTGCTTTTATTTTTCTAATTTCGCATTATTAATTGCTCTCTTAATATGAATTATTCGTTTAATCCATAACAATTTCTTAATAAAATGTCAACTTTATTTAAAAATAGTATTCTAATCCCTAATAAGGAATTTAATGTTTTCGTATTTAAACAATGAAAAAGTTCACCCTTAACATTTTTGTACACTGTAAATAATTAATTATAACATGAATTTTGAAAGATGAAACTTAAAATCTTATTTATAAAATGGAAACTTGTAAAACAGTCCAAGGTGTAATTTCCATAAGAAATTAACCCTCAATTCAAAGAAAGAATTTATGTGCATGTTTCACAGTATCTTAACAAATTATTATATTGTTTATTACTTTCATATTAAAACTATATGGGTTTCACTCTTAACATATTCTTACAAGATGTTATTTATTAGGTTATGTTTTTGTTGGACGTGTCGATCCTAATATATATCATTTTTTTAACTTTTTCCATTGATCATGATTCGGCTTAAATATGTATTAAAGAAAATTAGAACTCGCTATAATCTTTTCTTCCCATAAAAAGGATATTATGGCGAGTTTTCATTGCATATGTCATAGTAAAGAGAAAACAAAGAGATGCACGAGTCCAAGATACAGTGTAATTCTCTCATTCGATATAGTATTAATTCTATTGCAGCAAAATTGTTCATGCATTTAGAGTAAAGCATTTTAAGTAGTGTATCATTCTTGCTTTTATGTTTCCAATTTCGCATTATTAATTGCTCTCTTAATATGGATTATTTGTTTAATCCATAGTGATTTCTTAATAAAATGTCAACTTTATTTAAGAATAGTAATCTAATCCCTAATAAGGAATTTAATGTTTTCGTATTTAAACAGTGTAAAAGTTCACCCTTAACATTTTTGTACACTGATCGAACTCAGTTGAATGTGCTTGCAATAAACCGTGACACACAATCTATTAACTTTTCTAAAACATATGAATCCCCACTTCTCGAAAATCTCCGATAGGATGGGGGGCAAAATTGACAGTCCCGGCCAGGTTACCATCCTTTATCAAGAATATCATATTATTTGAAGTTTAAATTACATAAATAATTTTCTTTCTAGTCGTCAAAGATGCTAGTAAAAAAGAGACGGGTGCATTTTACGAGGAACTCCAAAAATGAAAATTAATTCTAGTTTCAGATATTGATGTGTCAGCTTGCAAATGAGAACACGAAAGGAAAGTGTGAGACCTTGTTTTCAATAAAATTTCACAGTTTTCGTATTCACAAGATATTGCATACAATCAATGTTTTCATAAAGCAATTGATTACTATTTTTTTACTTCACATGTTGCCTTGCCCTGCTTCAATAATGATATTTCTACTTATGCAGGGAGAGTAGATATTTGGTAGCCCCATTTCTCGAGCTCAAGCAATCCTACAATGTCACCACTGATTTCTGTCGAAGAGTTTGTTGTTATTGACGTAAACATTCCTTTTTTGCTTAACATAGGGAATGCTCCCTAAAGTCGCCGCAAACACATGAACATCGTATCTCTAGTTTCAAAATTTACACAGACACTCGCTTCAGTTGTCAATATTACCATCTTCTAATTTTCATTTCAACGGAATTTCAAGTTTCCTCAAGGTACAAACGCTAGGAATGATGAAACCCAGAAAGAAAAATTTCAAAAAAAGTAAAGGAGGCTAGCAAAAATATGTGAAGTGCAGAATATATACAGAAGTTCATCACAGTCAAAAACTCTGCCATAAGCTCACAATGTGCAGCTATATCCTAAATTCTTCACGAATTTTGAACCATATACATAAAAAAATACAACTCATCGCAATTGTCAATACATAATACTCGCTAAATATACATCATCAAGAAGAAGTTACCTTATTCCAGCAAGATCACTAAGCACTGCCTCCTTATTTACAACTATTAGAAGCCTTCACAGAAAATGCTGACCTGACATCCTTGTTATGTACAAAGATCTCTTCTTTTGCCTGCAATTGCATCGCCTCAACAGGGATATGATGAGGATAGCCCTATGTGCTTCTCTGTAAACGACATTTCGGATATGATTAGAAGTGGGTTGAATAGTAGCATAAACTTGTGTGGAAGAATGTATCAAGTAAAAGCTAATCTTACCTCCCATTGATACAAGCTTTTCAACACGCGATACAATGTGTTTTGCGTAAGTGTACCTCTTAAGTGCATTCAAGTGAACCTTGATACGAGAGAGAATCAATTCACGGCTCCGATCATCACATGTCTTAAGAACCTTCTGCACGACGTAGTTTCCAAATTGATCTTTCATCATAGCCTGCAATTTTCATTTCAGCAATTTTCATTATGTCACAATAAAAAAAATGAGAAAATAATAGGAAAAATGACTTAAACAGGAGCAATTTCAAGCTTCCTAACAAATGGAGGACTAGAAGAAAATCATAATGATTCCTGGAGGAATTGCTTTATACGTCTCCAGATTATTTTGGTTGGAAGAGTAAGGGAGTTCTGGGTATTGTGTTTGTGTGTGGACAGGGCACGGGAAGAAAATGGAAGCGAGAGTTGGATATTTAAGAAAACAGTTGCAACGGAGATAGAGTAGAAATTTTCTAATTGAAGCATTGTCATTATACCAATATATGGTTGAATAAGAGAGAACCGAATAACGAGTCAGTTAACAATGCAATCCAATCGATACATTCAAAACTAGATAAAGAGGTGCCTTTGCCATGATTTTAACAGAATAATAATGATGATGATGATGATGATGATGACGACGACGACGACGACGACGACGACGGTGGTGTTGGTGATGACAACGACGATGATCATGTGAAGTGATGATCAAGTTGATCCTTGAATGAGATAAAGGATCAAACTGTTACCAGAAAATCTCAACTTACAAGATCAAGAAAGTTACGGCAAACTAAGAGCAAGGAATTGATTCCCCTACCATGTTCACGAGAAACCAAAGAAAAAGTATCAAATATCAAAATTTCTAAGGAGCAAGTATGAAAAAGGTTAAAATCAGTTCTTGGAGTGCAATAATCAGTTCAGGACACCGATATATATGTGCAAAATATGATGTACATTTGATAATTATCAAGGTGCATATTGTTTGGTTATCTAAGAAGCAAATTTAAGTCACAAATCTAGAGAGCAGCATTGTCACACCTGTAGAGGCTCATTTTCTTCTGTAGAACCCAGCATCTCACTCACCAAGAGTTTATGCTCCTCTGGACCACCAAAAATCAAGCACTTCTCAACCACATTGGAAGCAAATTTTTGCAGACTCATCTTCACGATTTGTCCTGCAAGCTTGAGAATAATAGCAGACCGTTCGGGTTGTTTACCATGCTGCAAGACATGCT
>CAIGRK010268578.1:0-15877 GCA_903798315.1 Fraxinus greggii | reverse complement strand
ACTCAATGAAAAATCATTTTTTTTTTCCAATTTGTCAAATATCTCATGTTTCCTGTAGAAAGGTTCATGCAAAGATTCTTTTGTGCGATTACAACCTTATATCTTGAAATAGACTTTAAACTCACACTTGTCCCGTCTTGCCCTGGATAACGACCTTCGCCTTTTCCCTTTCTTCCACCCTCGTCTTGAGTATCCAATTATGTTAGGGAATTCCCATCCTGTTTGGGATGATACCCCACGAATGTCGAGTTTATGAAATATTTTTGCCATCACTAAATACACCTATGATTGAGATATTTGAATTAAAGTGTGCCAATATATTCTATTGTATCGTAATAGTACAAATTTGAATTGATTTTTTGGGTTGGTGTGGGGTCTGCCCTCTCTCTATATTATTGGAGAGTTAAGAATCACCCAATTACGAGGTAGCACTAGCAAGTTGCAATGAAATTTGACCTTTTGGCCTTTTTGGCGTAATTTGGGTTTGTTCTTCGTCCTACATATTCCTCGCCTTTCCAGAAATTTTCGAGATGCCAGGTGGGAGTTAAACCAAAGACTAAAGTATTTTCATTCATATTCTCATTTACTTATTTATTTTTTATTTCTTAAATCCTATTTAAATTAAAAAAAAAATGATTTGAGGCAGGAACCATATTCTTTGTCTCCATCCCTTGTGGAAATTGTTCGGGGCAGAGGTAGGCTTGGGGCAGGTAGGTCAGAACCATTAAAAATAGATAAAAGTAAAAAGTCAGAGGGAAATTGAAGAAAATTTTCCATCCTACTCCAACTTGTGCTCACCTAATATGCCCCTAGTTGGAAGCTTAGAAGGCGTTAAAAGATAGAAATTGTCAAACGAAACTTGTGTATTGTAATATGTAATTTGATTTTGCTTGAAAACAAACATGTTTTGTTTATAGATATTGGGGTCTATTTTGTTTCAAATGAATATGCGGAGCATTGTTTGAATTAATCGATGAGAATACACATAAGGATGACAATGGGGCATGTCGAGGTCAGTACAATCATTCGACTGCCCCCATTTGGGTTCCCCCCCCCCCCTTGCCCCCATCCCTATGTAAGGGCAGGTGCGGGTGGGGATTGTACATGCCCTGTTTACCACCTTATTTATAATTTTATTTTTTATTTTTTTACGTTTAATTTTTTAGATCTTTAGTCAGTGAAAATCATTAATTTTTCCCATAGAGAGGCTCATGAAAAGTTTCTTTTGTACTATTACAACCTTATATGTTGAAATAGACTTTATACTCGTACTTGTTCCGTCATTGCCCTGGACAACAGTCCTCGTCACGCCCCAGCTTCCGTCCTTGCCCCAAAGTACCCAATTGTGTGGGGAGGAGGGGAATCCCCATCACGTTTGTGATGAGACCCGCAAATGTTGAGTTTATCGTTAGATACGCATGAAGAATCTTGATGATTGGGATATGTGAATCAAAAAAGTATTGTATTGTAATAATACAAATTTGAATTTATTTTTTTGGGTTCACCTTTTGGTCTCTTGGTGATTAAATTTGACAGTTGGAAAAGGAAATTCATTATTGGTGTGGGGTCTGCCCTCTCTCCATATTATTGGAGAGTTAAGAATCATTTGTACTGCCGCACCCATTTATGAGATCAAAAAGATTAGCCTAGCAAGTTGCAACGCAAATTGCATTGCAAGTTGCTTCATTCATACTATTTGTCACTTCTGTTGTCGAGTCAAACAAGCTTGTTCCAATAGTACAACCTACCTAAACTAAAAACAAGAATGAAAGATTTTATCCCATGTTTAACAAGTGAAAAGTGTGATCAAGATCCAGCTCAAACAACAAGAGCAAACTCTTATCAAATAATTAATTCAGGCGAAATTTAAGACAAAATTAGCGAAAAGTTATTTTATCCCATGTTTGAATAAGTAAAAAAAACAAACAAATAAATATACAAAAAGGAAAATGGAAAAAGAAAAGTGAAGGAAAGGAAAGGAAATGAAGATTTAAAAAAAGAGAGAGAAAAAAACAAATCTCCATCGCTTGCAAAGATACGAAATAAGCATGATAGAAGCAATGATAAACTCTTATCATTTCCAAGGAAAGTATGCTAAATACACTTGTGGCCTGTAGACCATAATTATGAAGAAAATTAAACTAAAATCTTCATTTATTTTGGGTGCTTGCTTTGATGTTCATTATCCCGTACGTGCCTACCTCCTTCAGATACTCCATATACCTTGAGAATTTCGGCTTTACAGTTGCCTTCATCCTTTGCTGGCCAGACTGAAAACGGATGAATTTTACTCACCTTTTTAGCCTGCTTCGTAGCCGCAGGACGGCAGGAGTCGAGTTTTTCGAAATAAATTGAAAATTTTGGCTGGCAAGGTTCTGAATTTGCTCAATTTAGGCACGAGGATCACTTGGACAAGAGTAGTGTGGGAGAAAAAGGATCATTTACGCACAAATGTAAATGATCATTTGGTAAACACGAAGAGAATAGAAAAATTGTGGGAAGAGCCTAATTCCTACACACTTGGACAAAAAGTTAGCGATACGTGGCTTCCTCCGATGGTGGTAGAGTGGTTGTACACACTCTGACGATCAATTAGTAGAAGCAGTAGGTACTGGTGTGAGGAGGTGCTTTAGACGCGAGCATCCAATATAAAATGAGGGCCGGCTTTGGGGAAAAATGTGATATTAACATATATGATAGAAAATTTGTATTTTGAGAGTTTAAACTTGCATTACTTTTGGAATGACACATTGTATGAGCTTTTATAGTAGAATATGATGAATATTGGCCATTTCATGAAAATATACGTGGCCTTATCCACACAGTTGGGGTCTTTTGCCAATAACATCAATCAATCATAAACATTTAAAGCTAATACCATTTTGTTGCCCATAATTCTGACAAAAGGCTTATACTTGGCCTAATTGGCTGGGTAGGATGGCGATAACAATGAATTACATCAATCACTTATTATAGATTGCATAAAAGATCTTCTACCTACCCCCTATAGCCTTTCCCGCTATAAGGGTTTGGTTCTATGCAAGGGGTCGACTCCCACCAAATGGATTGCGAGCTCAGGTCCGAGTACCAATTGCCAGAATGACATGGAGTGCTGGCCCATGTTCGGATGCCACATAGGGTACTCTGGTACCTCGTCAGTCGAGACATAATAATAGTCCCCGAAGTCCAAGTATGGACATTTATATAATGCGTGGACTTTTGTGTTAAGATTGTTGGGGTGAGATGTATGTTTTTGTGAAGAAAAAATGTTCGAAGAGTAATGTGGTATATTTTTGTCCTCGAAGTCCAAGTATGTATATTCATATAATGCATGGACTTATGTGCTGAGTTGTAAATAGTCAGACTATTATAGCGTGTGCAAAATTATGACAATATGCTTTAAGGGCTGGAATGCATTAAGGTGAGACCCTTGCTAGAAGGGCGATCGTCTTGATGTAGTAGAAGCCTGTGATAAGGTTGAGATGCATTAAGACAAGGTCCTTGCTAAGAGGGCGAGCCCGCTGATGTAGTTGAGGCTTGTGATAAGGCTGAAAAGCGTTAAGGCGAGGCCCTTGCTAGGAGGGCGAGCCTGTTGATGTAGTGATAAGGCTGTAATGCGTTAAGGCGAGACCCTTTCTTAGAGGACGAGCTTGTTGATGTAGTTGAAGCCTTCAATAAGGTTGAATTTAGCAGAGACGAAGCATAGTTATGAGAGTACATTAATGAGATGTGTGCTGTAATGATTAAAAACCTCTCATGTTTCCAAGATATGGCATCAAAGTAGTCTTACGTTTATCAATACACACATTTTGTGCGCAATAAATGCGTAATGATGACAGTTTGTTACCTATGGCGGAGATGACGCGAATTAAATGCACGTGCTTATCACGATTCGATCATAATCGTTCATTTAATTTTTTAAATAGGCGCCTTTTAGGTTTAATGGATCAGATGAAGGGTACAAATGTACGTTTCAGATTAAAGGAGTGTTCAACCAACTGTTGAGCCTTGCCTTGACTGCCTATAAAGGGTGTCTTTGCCAATTGTAACACTTTTCTATCCTTTGAAGCAAGAAAACATACTTTGCATTTCTCAGGCAGTTTTCAAAACATTTTTCGACGAACGATCAGGCTTCCAGTCTCTTTGATCTATTTGACATTTATGTAAGTCACATACCATTTTCCTCTAATTCAATAGATGTCTCTTCGTCGAAACCAAACACCAAATGAAGGCCTTCAGGGAAAATGGACATGGCATTGATATGAGCGGAAGATAGTTTGCCCCCAATAATTCCTGTTGAGAGGATTATGGCTGTGATAGGGCCCCCATAGTACATGGATGATGCAGGAGAGTCCAATAAACTATAGTATAGGATGGATGAGCCTCCTTGTGGTTAACCTGTACAGAGGAAAGTGAACTAGAAACCTATAGGGAGCGATGTAGGATCCCTAATACCATTGAAATGTTCGTTCCGACCCTTGTAGAATGAGTTGGGTTTCCCAGAGAGATTGCATTGCTGTGAGCGAGGTGATTCTGAGTGCTAGGATGAGGTTACCATTACACCTATTTTTTAGGTGTATAGTTAGGTAGTATAATCTAGCCCCTAACTAGCTTCTTCCTAATGCGTGGAGCCAATCGGTAATGGCCTTTCTTCTTTGGGAGGAGATCATTTTTGACTAGGATATGCCTCCCCATGTATATGTGTGGTGTTGTATGAACCCATGGGGCCTGCATTCACCTTCATCTGGATACTCCGACATCAATAAAGAACTGGAAGTCATCTTGATTCTGGGTGATGATTCATTGGCAGAGAGTGGAGGGTGATGCAGTCCCTGAAATTACCGTGCCTACACAGTATCATGAGTATAGTGAGTTCCTGTTTAACAAGCGTCTCCATTCGTCAATTTTTTGTTAACCATTCCATTGACTTATATTTTATGCAGCTATAATTGATCGTTTCGAGCTAGAGCAATCTGAATGGGCTATTGTCAAGGCCATATCTGAGCTATCCATTGAGAAGAGGTCCTTCGAAACTGTTGTGGTGAAGCGATCCCTTTTTGTCACACATTCCCTAATGGCCACTAAGGGTAAGCAACCTTGATATTCTTGTATTTTTCTTTCATGTTTTGAACTAGTATTAACACCTCATCCTTTGTGTAGAGCGTCATAAGAAGAAATAATATGTCAACGCGGGCATGTTCTTTATAAGGCTCCTTGGTGAGGTGAAGATCAAAAAACCTCTGAGTACCACAATCTCAACCTACAAGCATCAGAGAGACGAGTTGTATCATCTATCAAAGTTAAACCCTCACCCAGAGAAGAAGGGGAACGAAAAGGCAGAGCCTCAAGAGGAGAAGCTCCAGGAAAATGAATGTCACCAAAAATACTAAACCCCCTGCTCCCCCAAAGCAACAAACTACCATAGATGAGTCAATAAAGAAGCCATTGCAACGAGCCCCATTTCCTTTGTAAAAATGATAGACGTTGAGGAAAAAACTTAATAAAAAGGAGGAGGGTTGGGAAGTGTCCAAGAGATGGGCCTATGAAGGAAATGCCCAAAATTTCATGGGGCACAGGTTTGATGAGATACCAACAGCTATTTTGGAAATGCTTCTCGCCAAGGTTTAGGTGGCTACAAAAATTCATCACAAGTATTGGACTGACAAGTTTCTTCATATGCCGAGACCAGTGACACGGTTGGCATGGTCAAAGCTGGTCTATCCTACAGGCTCGCTCACAAGGCTTCTTTCTTAATGCCCAGATGGACAGGAAGAGACTGCAAAGGATTAATAAGGAATTTTTTTCAAAAGGAGGCTAAAGCAGAGGCTAAACTGAAGAAGCTGAAGGCTAAGGCATCCACTGCTGATGAAGTTATAGAGGCTTTCAAGGTAAGACCGGCTGAGGCAGAGTCGAAGGTGGAACTTCTTTCAAAGAAAATGAAGAATTAAAAAATGAGGTCCACCTTTGCAAAGCTGAGATAAATACCTGAAGCAGGTTGAAAACTAACAACTTGTAGAAAATAATTTCGTTAGTCTTAGAGGAAGCAAACAATGAGAAGAGGGACTTGAAGTTCCAAGGGGGTGAACTGAATACAAAGTTTGATAGTCTGAAGCAACAGTTGAGCGGGACGGTGGAGACAGCTGTTAATAAGTATTTGGACCATTTCCATGAAACTGCTGAGTATGAGTCCTCGATTATACTGGAAGAAGGTCGCATATGATGGAGTCCTTAAGCGGATAGCTGAGTTGCATCCCCAAATAGACCTTATTGAAATAAGGGATGAGTTTCTTCCAGAAGAAGAGCCGTCGACCCCTGCTGATGATGCTATTGAAGATTCAGTAAAAATTTAGAAGAAGGCCAGCTACAGCCTTAGCTTGATTATGCAATTTCCTTGACTTAGGCTTTTTCTTTTCTTTGTTTAGCTTTCAATTTCTGATGTACTTTTCGCTTATTGTAATTAGTTCGTCATTTGAATATACATAAAAAAATCTATTCATACACTATTGTTACTTTATCTTATTCTAACTTGTACAAATGTTGATGCCTCAATAGATAATACAATTTACCATTCCAATAATTCTCTTTGAACAATCAATATTCTTTTAATGGATCATTCCTTTGCATTAAACTTAAATGGGTTTGCCAAGATGAACTAGGACATTTAGAATATTTCCTAAGTATAAAGGAGTTCAACGTCAATGTATAATCTGACCTTTCTCTGTGTACAATGATACAACGTTCATTGTTAAAACAATTCACTTATGAGATCGCTTTAAACTGAAAATAATGCAAATTTGTTTGTCAGAGACCTTTTATAGCATCATTTCAATTCTTTGCAAAGGCTTTTTTCACGATGTTGTATTCATTCATAGAAGTTCGCCTCATAGGTTTCAAAGTTGGCCCCATAAGTGTGCTTCATACATTTCATTCCGAGGAAGATGATGTTCTTTGCAAAGGAGTAACTCTTCCATGCAAATACTTCCTCCATGATGTTTAATCCATCCATGAAAGGGGTTTGCCTCGTCTATTTCAAGGTTGGCCCCATAAGGATGCTTTATACCTTTCATTCCAAAGCGAATGATGTTCTTTGCAAAGAGGTGACTCTTTGATGCTAAGACTTCCTCCATAATGTTTAATCCATCCATGGACAGTATTCAATGAGTAATGAACTTCCAGATGTAAAAAGATATCTATATTAATGAGATAATGAAATAAGCCGGGAAAGAACATTTAGCCACATAGATGGGTCTTATTTAGTGGTAATACATTATCAGATGCTCAACATTCTAGGGATGGGGCTGTGCTTCCTATCCAAGTCTTCGATTTTATAGGTGTTAGGACTTAGCTCTTCTAATATGTGATAGGGGTCCTTCCAATTGAGATCCAACATTCCCACGCTTGACCCCCTAGAAGATAAGAAAATTTGTCTCAATATAAAGTCTCCCCTATGATAAGCCTTAGAGAATGAGGTCCCTCATATGGTTGTCAGAAGGTAGAGTGAATTGCCCATAGTACTTAGGAGAGCTTATCCACCGAGGCCCCTTTTGACGCATCAAGTTTCTTTTTCAATATATGCTTGATGGTTTTGTTGACTGCTTCCACTTGGCTATTTGCCTGAGGGTGGTGGAGAGATGGGAAGTCCTTTTTGATTGCTAACTCCTTACACAAGTCTCTGAACTTTATGTTGTCAAATTATCTCTCATTATTTACTATAAGCAAATGGGGAATCTAGAACAGACATATGATGTTCTTCCAGATAAATCTGAAAGTGTTGGCCTCAGTGATTTTTGCTAGAGGTTCTGCTTCGACTCATTTGGTAAAATAATTAATAGCGATAATAGTGTAGCTAGCACTACCCCTTCCCCTAGACAGGGGCCCTATGAGGTCCACCTTTCATTTAACAAATGGCCAGGGGCTTGAAACTACAATTAATTCCTGAGAATGTTGTCTCTGAATCTTGGAGAAACGCTAACATTTATCGCACTTACTTACAATCTCAAGAGCATCTTTCTTCATATTTAGGCAATAATACAATTTTCTTTGTAACTTGTGTGCAAGTGCTCGACCTTTGGTTTGGTTGCCACTAACTCCTTCGTGAACTTTGCGAAGAACGTAATTTTCCTATTATCCACTAGTGCATTGGAGAAGAGGTGAGGAGAATCTTCTTTTATATAGCACCTCATCCTGTAGTACAAAATAAATAGCCCTTCTTCAAAGTTTATTGGCCTTTTCCTTATCATTTGAGAGGACCTGATTCTTAAGAAAGGTAATAATTGGCTGCATCCAAGATGTGGTTCTTCAATGCACATGACATAACCTAACTTCATTTGGAGATGAGGGGTCTGTGAGGTGCTCAATTTGGACCATCTCAAGTAGCTCGAAATCCTTATTGCTGGCTAACTTTGATAGGGAATCTGCATGGATATTTTCGCGCATGGTATTTGAGTTAACTCAAATTTCTCAAAGGATGGGAGAAGATCCATAGCCTGCTTGAGGTATGATGCCTTACTTTTATCCCTTGCAGTAAAGTTGCCATTTTCTTAGCTACCACCAACTATGAGTTGTTGTGAACCACCAGCCTCTTTACTTGCATCTCCTTGGACAATCTAAGGTCAACAAGTAGCGCCTCATATTCAGCTGCATTGTTGGAGGCCTTAAATCTAAATCTTACAGCACAATTAAGTTTGTGGCTTTATGGGCTAACTAATACCACTCTAGCACCTACACTTGTTTTCTCTAAGAAATTGTCAACAAACAAGTTCCACTGGTTCCATAGACACCTCTATGTTCAGAGAGTTACCAAATTCTGTATGAAATCTACAAGTGCTTGCCCTTTCACAAAAGCTCTTGGCTTGTACACGACATCAAATTCACTTCATTCTATAGCACATTTCATTAACCTACCCGAAGTATAGGTTTCTGAAGCACTTGTTTGAGTGAGAAATTTGTCAACACTTGGATGCTATATGCCTAGAAATATGGCCTCAACTTTCTGGAAACGGTAATCAAGGAAAGGGCAAGTTTCTCTATGTCAGTGTAGAGAGTTTCTACTGACAATAGGCTCTGCTTACATAGTAAATACGTAGCTACAAACTACCCTCTCACAACTTCTATAGAGACAACCAAATACAACAATAGCAATTCTCATTCTTAGGTTTGGAAAAGAGGAAGACCTATCCCAAATGCTTCTTCAACCTTTGGCAAGCCTATTTACACTCCTCATTCCATTGGAATCTCTTCACTCCTTTAAGAACTTTGAATAATGGAAGGCATTTATCATTGGCCTTTGAAACAAATTGGCTCAACGATACCAGTCGACTTGTGAGACTTTATACTTTTTTGGTTTGCTAGAAGATCTCATATCCATTAAGGCTCATCTTTTCAGGATTAGCTTCTATACCTCTCTAATTGACCATGTGACTTAGGAACTTTCTAGAGGTAACACCAAAAGTGCATTTTATAGGATTCAACTTCATCCTATATCTTTTCAACACTTGAAAAGCAGCATTGAGGTGTTTCACATGGTCCACTGTCTTGACGCTTTCTACCAACACGTTGTCTACATAAACTTCCATGGTTTTACCAATAAGGTTAGCAAACATCTTGTTGATAGCCTCTGATAGGTTGCCCTAAAATTCTTCATGTCGAAAGACATCACCTTGTAACAATAAAGATCTTTATTAGTAATTAAGGAGGTATTTTCCTATTCTGCTGGGTGCATTGGTATCTGATTATATCCTGGATAAGCATTTATAAAACTCAATAACTCATGACATGCAGTAGAGTCCACAATCTAGTCTATCATTGAGAGTGATAAACTATCCTTGGGACATGCTTGATTAAAGTTGGAGAAGTCTATGCATACCTTCCACTTGCTATTGTGTTTCTTTACCAGAATTGGATTAGAGATCTACTTTGGATAGATGGCCTCTCTGATGAACCCATTAGATATCAGTTTTTCTACTTCTTATTTTAAGGCCTCGTATCTTTTCGAGTTAAGGGCTCTTCTTTTCTACCTTGAGAGGAGTGAATTTTGGATCAATATTGAGGTGGTAGCAACTGATCTTGGGGTCAATGCCTATCATATCTTCATGCTTCCAAACAAATATATCCTAGTTTTTGAGTAGGAAGTCTTTGAGCTTCTACTTGTCTTCCAAATTCAGCCCATTTCCTACGTGGAGCATTTTTTTGGGATATTATGGGTCTACTAGGAAGAGTTCCAATTTCTTTACTAGGCCTACCTCTGAATTAGCCTCCATGATTTGAGGATTTAGTCCCTTTTCCATGGTTCCGTCTTCGGGGATCACCCCTTCTATAAAAGCGTACGCCATTTCGATGGCTCTACATTATTCATGGGTTTGCCCCTTCTCCAGGTACATCAAGCATTTTATTATCAACCATCATGTTAATGCTTCGAGGTTCATCTTTTCTTAAGAAATTAAGATAACACTCCTTTGATCCCATTTGATTACTTTTTACTACGGTGATACCACGTTTCGTAGGAAATTTCATGCATAAGTGGTGGATGGAGGTGATTGCCCAAAGTACTTTTATCCCCGGTGAAGCCATATAAAGGGGAAGTGATGGGAGTAAGCTTATGATTTATCAACATCTTGTCACAAGTGGCCCCAAACAGTATATTGATGGAGCTCTCGTTATCCACCAGCATATGCTTTAGTCCATTGCTTGCCACAACAACTCTTGCTACTAATGCATCGTAATAGGGCTAATGTATATATGTCGTATCTTCTTGTGTAAAAGTAATGGGTGGTGTACTCCTAGTTCTATGTGGGGTGCTATTGACTATGTAGTTTTGATGGAGGGATTCTTGGCTTCCATTGCATAATTCCTCTATGCATTTCTTGACTCTTCGCCAATGTGTAAACCCCCAATAATAGTGTACATCTCTCCAATAGGGGAGTTTTCAGCATGTGCTTGGGGTTCTTTTCTTTGTCTTTGGCCATTCCTAGGCCTATTTCCTTCCCCATCCCTTCTGTACCTGGAGGATTTTTCCTGTGGATGCCGCTTCGCCTCATCTTGCCGAGGCTGTTGGTTGTGCTAGATGGGGATGTATTCCGTTGTACGCGACATGTATCCCCTCTTGCCTGAATGTGCTTCATTCCATTCCATATGTTTGGGCATGTACATACAATCATTCATGCCATGGATGTAAGTTCGATGGTAAGCACAATATGGCATATTCCTAGGCTCATTGCTTCTATCCTTGCCTCTTGAGCAATTTGGTTGTCTTTAAACATCATGCCCAACCTCTTCATATGCTAAAAAGGTTAGGGGTGATGGTATGCCCGGTGATAAGAGTGCAAAATAGCATGATTTTCTCCTCTTATCTGTTGTATTTATGTGATTATTTGACGCACCCTTATATTTTGATTTAGGTTGCAAATGGGTGGAGATTTAAGGAAATAATTAAAAAATGACCAAAGTGAAAGAAAAGGAAAGTTTAGGGACCAAATCGTAAATATCTAAACGATGACTCGAAGGGAAAAATGAAGATACGAAGATTTGAGAGTGTTAGGTATTAATTGGATGAGGAAAGAAGTCAAAGGGATGACATATAGTCAAAGTATTATCACATATCAGCTCCCAACTGAAAAAGTTCTGATTCAAAATTTCAGTCTTCGTTTGAGACCCATTTTTGGCATAGGAAATGTTCGAATTGGAAATATTATATTTCTGGAAGATTTGTATCCCTTTGGGTCATCTTTCCAATGCATTTTGATTGTCTCAATGGAATATCGAGAGAAAAAAGATATGACCAAAATACTGAAAGCTGTCAAATGGAAAATTATAAAGCTATGCGGTCGCATAACTTTAACTTCAATGCGGTCGAAAGTGTGGCTTCAGAGATTTTCAAGGCTGAGCTCAATTGGTTCTATGACACCGCAAACACTTATTCTATGCGGTCACATAGAGTATTTTCGAGATGTAATTTTCTGGTTTTCTTCTACGGTTCAAATACTAATGGAAACAACTTCTATCAAGCCCTGATACGCCCTAATGGACGCAATTTTCTGGTTTTCTTCTATGGCTCAAATACAGTTTTCTGGTTTTAAGCCCTAATACGCCCCAGAAAGAACTGAACACCTCAATACACAACTTTTCTCTCCTGGTGCTCAAGAAACTCAATGAAGAACTAAAACCCTTGGTGAAGTTAAGGAGGAACTCAATGGATTCGGTGATTTACATCCTTTATTCATGTAATCTGGTCTTTATTTGCTGAATGCTTTTAGAATTTAGACTTTCCTCTCATAAATTTATCGTGAAATCGGTGTAACTCTTATTAGATCTTTCATGGATTCAGTCATGCTTTNCCTCAATACACAACTTTTCTCTCCTGGTGCTCAAGAAACTCAATGAAGAACTAAAACCCTTGGTGAAGTTAAGGAGGAACTCAATGGATTCGGTGATTTACATCCTTTATTCATGTAATCTGGTCTTTATTTGCTGAATGCTTTTAGAATTTAGACTTTCCTCTCATAAATTTATCGTGAAATCGGTGTAACTCTTATTAGATCTTTCATGGATTCAGTCATGCTTTTTCCATTGTTTAATCGAAATATTTGTTGAGTTTCAATTTCATGAACCTATGTTGAGATTGATTTAACATTTACAAAATTATCTATAGATTTAGTCACCCTCTTTCTATCGAATGATTGAACTAATGGTTGAATTTTAATCCCAATTATTTTATTGGTGCAATTCAATTACTACTTTATGCTTGAAGTATACGGTCTATCTTTGAATCTAATTTCAATAAAATTGTGCGAATATGTTATATGAAGTCTAGATTTTAGAACAACTATTGAATTGAATTGATTTGTAACGTCATATCCTTCGATTAGGGTGTTGGGATGAAAACCTCTAATTGATGTGAACGATCTGATCCAAACGAGGGAATTTTGATGCTTCATTGCCTAAATTCATTGATTTTAATTTTACCATCTCAAGACATTAATGTTAATTTCATTCAAATACCAAATTCGACTGCACATTTGAGCGAACAATTTATTCTTTTTGATCCTTTGAGTAATTTTGCCACCTCCCTATGGAATTGACACCCCAAAGCTGTGCTATAATATCCGCGTTATTCTTTGGGCGTAATCAAATTTTGGCACCGTTGCCGGGGAGACGGTACAAAATGCTAAGGGATCGATTGAAAAGGGTGATATCGTTCCTTTACTACTCTTTAGTTAATTTAATTTTCTTATTTGTTATTTTTTTAATTCTCATATAGTTTAGTTCTCGTGTTTTATGAACATGGATCGAGGTGAGCAAGGAAGCTTTACCGAAGGACCTTTTCTAGTGTTTGAATCACTTTCTAACCCTATCTTTGATACTACATCTATTGCCATGACCACCACAAAAACACTATGACTGATAGTGAACATGACGATGTGCCTTATAGGACTTTACATGATTATCTTCACCCCACACTTATGTCTACACCAATATGCATCATGGTTCCACCTAATATGCCACGTATGGAACTTAAACCAGGAATGATTCAACTTCTTCCCACTTTTCGTGGACTTGAAAATGAAAATCCATATTGGGGAATTTGAGGAGGTGGTCGCAACCTTCCACAATCAACATGGTACAACGGATGCAATTTGGTTAAATTTTTTCCCATTTTCACTTAAAGAACTAGCTAAATGCTGGCTGTACTCGTTGAGACCATGGACGATTGGTACTTAGGCTGAAATGACTCAAGCATTTGTTAATAAATATTTTTTCCACCATAAAATTAGTGCCCTTAAGAAGTAAATCTCATCATTCACTCAAAAGGATAGTGAGACTTTATATCAAGCTTGGGAAATATATAAAGAATTGCAAGCCCTCTGGCCCCACCATGGTTATGAGAGTTGGTGTATTGTAAGTTACTTTTATGATGGATTAACACCTAGGCTCAATTCGTAGAGATGATGTGTAATGGTGATTTTCTACAAAAAGATCTGGGTGAGGCTATAGAATGTCTAGATGATCTAGCTGAAAAAGCTCATACTTGGACTGGACCTAGTGTACTGATAGTACCAATATGTCACGTCCCAGAAGAAATCCCAATAGCACATGTATCTATCATCTTAGGGAGTAGGATAGACTTAGACCAAAAATAGAAGCCCTGACTAGAGAACTAGAAATCCTACATGCTAAAGTCTCGAAATCTACACCGAATGTATCCCTGTTGAGTCTTGTGGACCCTGTTTTGTATGTGGTGGAAGCAATAATCCGGCGTTTTTTATGGCATCATACCTCAAGAAGGTCATAGACCTCTCCCAGCTTTTGAGAAATTTGTGTTGCCCCAAATCCCACGTACTGAGAACATTCATGTTGATACTTTGTCAAAATGGGCCAGTAGCAAGGATTCAGAACTACTTAAAGTGGTACCAATTGAACAACTAGCCAGACCCTCAATCTCAAAAGGGGAAGAAGTTACGTGGATTGAATGAACCCTATCTTGGATGCAGTCGATTATTACCTTTCTTCAGAATCGGGTCCTGTAAGATGATAAGGAAGAGGCCAATAAACTTAGAAGAAGGGTTACTTATTTCGTGCTCCAGGACGAGGTCCCGTATAAGATAGGGTTTTCATTGCCTATTCTCAGATGCACTGGTGAGGAAGAGGCTAATTACGATCTTCGCAAAATTCATGAAGGAGTTTGTGTTAACCATACATGGGGCTTATCACTCGCACATAATGTATTAAGACAAGTATACTATTAGCCAACCCTCAAGAAGGATGCACTTTACTTCGTAAGGAAATGTGTCAAATGTCAACATTTTCCCCCATCCAGAGGCAGCCCTCTCAAGATTTAACTGTTGTTTTGAGCCCCTGACTATTTGCTAAATGGGAAGTCGACATTGTGTTGAGAAGTATCTTCCCATCTTCCAAGGAGCCAAGCATAGAAATGTTGGATCCAAATTGGGAGAGCCCCTACAATATATTAGAAGAGCTAAGAACTGGCACCTAAAGAATCAGAGACTTGGATGAGAAGGTACAACCCCACCGTTAGAATAATGACCATATGAGAATATATTACCAGTAAACAAGGCCTATCTATGTGGCTGATTATCCCCACCCAACTTATGTAATTATCCCGTCAATGAAGAAATCTTTTTACCTCTGCAAATTCATTACTTATTTAATTCCCTCATGGATGATCAAACATTATGGAGGAAGCTTTTGTACTGAAGAGCCACCCATTTGCAAAAAAAAAAATTCATGCGCCTTAGAAGGAAAGGTATAGAGCACCATATGGGGCCAACCTCGAAACCTACGAGACGAATCCCTTTCATGGATGGATCAAACATCATGAAAGAAGTCTTTGCACAGAACATCATCTGCCTTGGACTGAAAGGTATGAAGTAACCTTGAAACCTACAAGACGAACCCCTTCCACGTATGGACTAAACATCGTGGAAGAAGTCCTTGCATGGAAGAGCTACTCCCTTGCAAAGGATTTTAAAATTACCATATGAAAGTCTTTGGTGGACAAGATCATATTATTTTTAAAATTTTTGGAAACCCTTATAAGTGAACTAACAACTCTGAACGCATGGCTGTTCTTTAGAAAAATTAGATTATACATGGACATTGAACTTTTTATACTTGGTAAATAATTTAAACATACTGGTTGTTATATTCAAACCCATATGAAGCTTAATACAAAGGCATGATCCATTAAAGAAATATTGGCTGTTCAAACAGATAGACAGTAGCGACCAAAAAATAATGATAATAATAAAATAAAATTTGAAACGTTTGTTACATTGTGCCAAATAACCTTTTCAATTTTTTTTTTTTTTACACATTCCAACTTAAAGTTTAACCTCCATTTTTTTTCAACTGCCATTGGAAG